>OOFJ01060599.1:23070-42409 GCA_900323375.1 Benthosema glaciale
ATACACCCCCAGGTGTGGCTATAATATTCAAATATGTCTTCCCTGTGTATTTTTGGTTTCTTCCTGAAAGCCTTTGAGCCAAAATGCCCAATCGGAATAACACCATTTTAGTGACATCACAACCCTAACCCCTCCCACAATATCATAACATATCACAACTGTGGGCGAGGCTTAAGTTCAGGTGGGCGGTGCTAAAGTGAAAACCATGCATACCTAATGAACTGGTGGGTGTGGCCACATAAAAACCTAATTCATAACACTTTCTGTTTTTATAAATAAATCACGGCACTCCATCTTTAATCATTGTCAGCAGTTTTGTTAAAGTAGACCTCTACAGTATGTAATGTTTTCCAACTTTGTTTCTTTTGACAGCAATGTTAAATACATATTCTGTGGTGTGTGATTCTGATGTTGTGTTACAGCAATCTGTCCTGATTATCATTGCCATCAGTCCCCAGTATAAGCTGGACATTGAAGGATCTGGACAGGACAAACATGGTCTACACACCAAATACATCTACTCAATGGTAAGAAACAAGTTTTTCTGCACATTCATTTACATAATTACACATTACAGATTTGGTGGCAGTTAATATGTGCTTTGCCACACACGGTAAAATCCTCAGTCCCTGATCCATTTAAAATGAACACCAAGGATTTTACTGTGCATTTTGGCCAGATGCAGAATGAGTTCATTCAACAAGGGAGCTTGAACTTCAGATTTGTTCCTGTGCTCTTCCTCAATGCAACTCAGGTGAGAGAAGCCAAAAATTGTGCAGTGCTAGAAAATTGTCTCCCTGTCTACTGCACCACCAACATAGTCTCATTTACTCTTACCTACATTCCCTCCTTCTCACATTCACATTCACCCCTTGCAGAGGCACGTTCCAGGCTGGCTCCAGAACACGCATGTGTACCGCTGGCCCCAGGACAGGGAGGATCTGTTACTCAGACTACTAGGAGAGGAGAGATACATCGCTCCACCTGTACCCATGGAGCTCACCCTCATTATCAGACCTGTGGCCTCTAACACTGCAAATACACTGTAAAATGGTCTGTGTTGTTGATTTGAGCATCAAAAATCACCATCAGAGATACAGTTTAGGCCTTACGGTACTTTCATTTTGACATCACACATTTAGTCTTATCTGAGTCAGTGGCCTCAGTTACATGCGCAAAATGTATTCAGAATGAATTAATTCATTCTGAACAGAGATTCATACCCAACTGTTTACAGTTATACAATAAGTATTCCTATTCCTCAATTGTTTACCAAAAGCATTAATTCGGATTATACCTTTAGACTAAAGACAGCAAATCTACAAGCTCACAACGCGTCGCAGCCGCAACGTGTTGTGAGCTTGTAGATCTGCTGTCTTTACCAGAACTAAAAACAACTCCCAGCAGCATTCGGAATAAAGTGTTTATATGGTAGATCTATACCGAACAACACGGTATATACCACCCCTCCAGAGTCCAGACCCGAATGAAAATTAATTCGGAATGGGATATTCTGAATGAATAGAGGTGTACGGGGAAGCTGGAAGTACCCTCGCTAAAAACGCCTGGTCAACACTCCACACGCCCCAAACTCTTCTCCCTTCTGGCCCCAAAACTGTGGAATGCACTTCCCATCGCAGTCAGAACTGCAGATTCGCTCCCAATCTTCCACTGCGGTCTGAAGACTCACCTCTTCAGACTCCATCTTAGCCCATAGCACTTACAGTAGCACGTGCCCTAGCCTCGACCTCCTAGAGGCTTAAGCAAAGGCTTGACTTAGATAGCATTCTTGTGTAGACTCGGATGGCAGTTTATGTAGACCTTTAGCATTTCATGTAAACGTAGCACTATATAGTTTATAGTTATATATGCATATTTTTAATTAGTATTAGTATAATTAATTTCTACTGTTACGTTACGTCCTTAGCTCATGCATGTTGCACATTTAACTACTTTGTATTAACATGTTTTCTTTTGTTCATGCTTATGTAAGTCGCTCTGGATTAAGAGCGTCTGCTAAATGCCTAAATTGTAAATTTACATGAGCATTTGTATTCTGATGACTGGAATAAATCCATTCATTCCGAATGAATTTCTGCATGTAACCAAGGCCAGTGATTCATGTACTAAACGCTGGGTTTTTAGGGTAAATGGCCCTATCTACACATTTTGGAAGGCAATTAAAGCAAATCAGAATGGAATTTTAAAATGTTTAATAATACACATTTATCACATTACAGGGCTAATATGTATCGATTTGTGTGGGTTTTGGACAAAAGCTGTAGGAGTAGTATAGGAACAAGCGGTACAAGCGGTATAGCTTGAAGCTGATTGAAATTGGGGGCATTGACGACAAAAGTGAGGACGCAAATTGTGATTGGCCGGAATGAGCTGGTCTATGATGATGTATGATGATAAGTGTGCCCCTCACTTCACACGGTTGTGATTTTTTAAAATCATTATTATAAGCAACTAGAACTGCAGTCGGTCGACTGCTAACTTGCGCATTGCACACAAGTAGGCCATAATGGCCCACTTTTGCGCAAGCAGAGCGCACAGTCCTTCTATCTCCTACCTTTTTACTTGAAAATCATTTTTACGTGAAATCATTTTAATGGTCATGTCACAAGATACATAAATTACGTGAGTACCTGCGCTCCGCTAGCTCGCTCCGCACACAAGTAGGCCATGGCCTACTTGTGTGCAATGCGCAAGTTGGCACTCGATTTTGCAGCTCTAGTTTAAAGATCAAAGTCAATATCAGGATAGGATAGTTCACACTTCCATGAAGTGAGGGGTTCTCTATATTTCAATAATGAATACTGTATATGAAATCGGTCAGATCCAAAAAGTGGTACGCCCTCTATGTTTGTGTTGTAGGTGACGTCAGTGATAGTTTACACTTCCGTGAAGTGAGGGGTTCTCTATATATCAATAATGAATATATGAAATCGGTCAGATCCAAAAAGTGGTATGTTTGTGTTGTAGGTGACGTCATTATGACATGTTTGACTGTTGTATGTATACATGAATAAGGTCTGTAACCAATCTCTGTTACGTCATCACCAAGACAAACATAGAGGGCGTACCGAACTTTCGGTCTGACCGAAGTTTTTACTTGTTACTTTACTAATTTCGGTCAGATCGGTCAGAAGATCGGTCAGACCGAAAGTTCCGTATGAACTTATAGTAGAGGCTGTCAAAGGGAAGGCTGTGCTTATAGACTAGCCTCGGTACCCAGGCTTTTATTTTCGTTCTCATCGGCTACTTATAGACTAAAGAGTAAAGAGGAACACATGCATAATACAAAGCTGCTTCCAATTAACATCTTCGAAGTGTTTGTTTATGGATATTAGTGTTGCATGCTCTTAGGTCTGTTTTGTGTGCTCTTAGGTCTAAAACCTTCAAATTCTTATTAAAAAAACAATTATGTTGCAATTATGTTGAGACACAGAGGTGTATGTGACAGAGGGCGCATCCAGCAAACAACGTATAGGTTACAGGTCTAAATGGGTTAAAATACATCTTGTATTATAAGTAAATGGGTGCTCGGAAAGATGTTACAGGAGTTAGCTTCATACTGTAACAAGTTAATGGTTACTAATTGATTATGTTGCTTGGTAGGTTGGTAGGTGGCTTGGAGTTAGCAAGCAGGTTACACAGGGTAGAGCTGCCAGGGCTCTTTCTGGAGGTCTTGATTCTTTTGTTTGTTTAGTTCAGCCTTCAAGTCTTATTTTTGGTTATTCAATTTATGATCGTCTCAGGCCTACACTGTACATATACTGCACATTTTTTGTGGGATAAAATAAAACACCAGAAATGGCATAAATGGGCGTTGTCAATTTATTTGGAGCCTTCGCCATCCTCACAGAGGCAAAACTATGTGAATGCTTAATAATAAATAATAACATATATTACCTATTATGGTATGGGAATTTTAGATAATGTTCTTGTTACAGTATATTAACAAGTAAGTGGGTACAAGTTCTCAATGTGGGGTACAGGAATTGTACAGTACATACAGTAGAAAGTAATGAAAATGACCATATTGGATCAAATGAAAAACTATGCATTCTCTAATAATTTGGCTTCTCCATGCAAGCTGTAGCTACAGTATGTTTAGCAAGTTACGAGGTGTGCATTTTGCAATATTTTCACTGACGGTGAGTCCTTGAGGCTCGTGAGGCGTGCCTGAGTGAGCCATTAGGTGAGCGAGAGCCCGCGCTGAAGATCCATCTGAGAAAGTAATCCGCTGTTTACGGAATAGGTTGTCAGACATGAATCAAAACTAGCACTATATATCTGAAGCTCCTGGTCTATTTATCCCACTCTTGTCTTTACCTCGTGCTTACTTGACCCATTCCTGTTGTTTCTGTCTTGTTGCTCCTAGCAGTTGGATTTCTATCATAATATGGCCTTCCTCTACAGAGGATCTGACTGTAATACTTCGGTCCAAGTGTAAATACTGTATTTACATTTGAAAGAAAATATCTTACTAATTCAATACATTTTACTTACCATATCTATATTGTGATAAAACATTGCAATACCTATGGTTACAGTGTAGTACAATACCCTACGTGTCTGCAGTATGACATGTATGCATGCACTGTTAAATCTGTATTTTACTACGCACGCACGCACGCACGCACGCACGCACGCACACACACACACACACACACACTGTTATGAAGTAATTCTGGTGCCATTCTAAATGTAACTGAATCTAATTGTAGCTGAAGAGACATTTTGTGACATTCTGTAAAACCAAATGGACCAAGCTATTGCTGGGTACCAGGGAAAGACCTCCAATGTACCTTGCGTCCTCCCCCGATGTGAAGCTGTCTCAGCTCTGTGGCGACGTTATTTATAGTTTTAGAAGGCGTGTTTATGTTGAAGCTGTCATGTGAACCCACCAATTAGAGCACCTTCTCACATTTAATTAAAGAGAAACAGTTGTTTCCACGTCAGACTCTTGAAAAGGCCAAAATAGCAAGTCATGTCACATAATTTGCATCTGTCAAAGTGACCTTTAGTGATTACATCTAAACATTGGTAAAAAAAAACCTATTGATTTCAGTGGATAAGCCTAACAGGAGGAAACATTGTGTCTTTGCTCTATCATGGGGCCCTCGGCCTCTACACATAATGATAGCCCATCTTCAATAATGAGACTATACAGTGGTCCACCATAGGGGGTCATCATTCAGCCAAGTGATCTCAAAACACCCACTCTCAACCGCCAAAAAAGGGCCTGACAGAGTGGCTGGTGTGCAGAATCGCAGCTAAGAATAACCTAGAGGTTCTGGAGGATAAGGTTACCTTGAAACCTCCCTGCGCATGGCTCTGACCTATACCCATGTGAGGCACCAAAAACACTGTGTGGGATCAGCTTGGTCTATCCCCCCTCTGCCATACCCAGCTCTAGCTTCGCTTGGCCTTTTCCCCTGCTATTTTGCTCTCCGTTGCCCCACCATTCCCAGACCCCCGCCTGCAATGCCGCAACAGCAGCTCCAAATTACCCGTCCCCTATGAACACAGAATCTTGGTTTTATTTCCCAATTTCTACATTTGCTGGGAGAAGTTCAACCTGTGGATTATATGGGTCGGGAAAGAAGACAATTCACTGCATTCACCAAGAAGAATTGGAATAATTTATTGACCAGGTGCTTTTAGTAAGTAGCAGATGCTGATTGGAATTCCAAAGGCTTTGTATATTTCCTACAGTAACCTCTGTATGTTGCGGCATTGCCTCCAAGCATAAGGATTATTCCTGACATAAAGTCTTCATACCATCATGGCTGAAGGTAGGACATTCACACCAGTATATTTGCTCACTTTGTATGAGATTAACAGCAGTTATAGCTTGATGAATAACCAATATACTAATACTAATATACCCATATAAACTATTGAATGAATTCCAATAAATAATTGTCCATGTTGTTTGAGATACCCTTTGTGAAAGGTGGTGAAAGTTGGTTGCTATAAATACAGGATATCATGTAGCCAGAGCATTAGCATTGGTCTCTTGTAACCTGATTGCCACTGGGACAGATCACTGGGCTCTACAAGCACTCAAAAACTTTCCATGACATTTAAATCTCCTTCTGGCTTATTATGTAATATTATGTAAACAATCCAAAACACAGATCAGTTTTATGTTTCAGGATTCATTTATTTATTTAACAGAGCCACAAGGCATACAATAATAATTAAATATAAGTGAAACATTTGCCTTCCAATGACATCACACATACTGTATGGTAAAATAGTGACACCATCTGTGGAATGTCTGCCTTTTTTATCGTCTCGTCTACGTTTGTGTGGAAGTTATTTATGTGACGCACAGGAACACCCAAAACTGATTTGCAGGTGTCACCAACTCCTCCTTATTGGCACCACACACGACTTCACTCCTGCCTCACCACAACATAGTTGATGATGGCAAGAGCGTCACTAAATGCCAAGAACAGCATTTTCCAGTGTAATAAATAAACAAGAATCATGTTCATATGTGATTGGGTTACTTGTGTTTTAGGATGGTCCTGAGAGAAGATACCTGCAATGCTTTTATATATTTTGGTGTTTACGTAATGTAATCAAATATTGCCCGATATGAATATAATAAATTTGCATTTTTACAGATTATTAGTCTCAATCACTTGACATCAAGGAAATTAATCTTTATGACATGGAGGGAATGTATGAAGTGTGAATGGTATGCTGTAATATAAGCCATTCAATGAAATTTAATACAATGGTCTGACTTACAGACCGGAAGATGTCCCATTGTAATATTAAAATCCCTCAGTCACAAGGGAAATATCCCTCAGCTGCCATGGATTATTACCGGTCTGTAGATGATGTGGAAATATAACTATTTTCCACACATTAACCTAATTGTACCCTCCTGACCAATGACTTGACTATACTTTCATAAGCACAGTATGGTGTTCACTGAAAATCAAAACTAAGTCAGGAACATGTTGGTAAAAACATATGAACTACAGTTATATAGAATGTATGCCTATATTTAGATACTGTATAAACAGATTTAATTTAAATTGCCTTTGAGTGTAACACAGCAAGTTTCAAATATCTTCTATGAGGTCAAGACTTTGGTACAGCAGATTGGGGTCAAGGAACCCTCAATGGTCAGAGAGGGTTCCATGGGGTCCCCAGTAAAACGTGTTAAACCCTACGTATATATATTTATATATTGACTATTTGAAAATAGCCAATCAACAATGACTAGCTCAGAATGACGTTGCGAGCTTGTAAACCATTTTGGATGGAAACAGTTTGGGAACCACTGTAGTAGAGTATCGCAGCATGCTATTACACAATAAGTACATTTACGTTATATTATTTTGCAGCATGACATTTTTGCTATAGGCTCCTCAACTATTATGTGGAATAGTCTGGTCGTGTTTGTACTGTTACTCAGCCATTTCTGTCCCAATTTTCTAGGGATAGGGGTGAAAGCCCCTTCCTCTTCTGCACCCAGTGGGATCAATGGAGCAGCAGCACCTTCGTCCAGTTTGGGGCTGCTCAACAAGTTGAAACTCTCTGTAGAGCTGATGGTAGCACTGGCTGCTCTCTTGTCCTGGGTCATTGTAGGTGTATGGATGTTTGATTTTGTAGAACACAAAGGGGTCCCAGGTGGGTCTTCTCATTTTTGTCTCTTGTTGAATCAGCTTCTCTTTCTTTATTTTCTATCTTTGTATTTTACCTTTAAGCTCTACATAGTCCTTTTAATATGTCTTCTTATTCTGCACGCAGATATCCAGGAAATAATTTTGGATCCGGTCCAAGCTGTAAATGATGTTGTTGATGATGTAACTGAACTATACCAAAAGTTTCAAGGACTAAGTGACCCGATGGCTGCAGCCACTTACGCAGCTGATGAAATAAAACACGTACGAGATGGATTGGTCGACTACTATTCAGATGAAGAAGGTATGGCTGCAATTAGTTTGCAATTGATCTATCAATTACTTTTTTGATTATTTAAATAGAAAAAAAAACACACCTGTCAGGGGCGTTCTTATCATCGTACATCATCATACATATCTCATACTGGCCATTGGCCCATTTACGTCATATTTGGCGGACATTTGACCTAATTCCTCCTTTCATTGTCGATGGCAAATATGAGACGTGTGGGGACAATATGATGTACAATTTCCCTTCATTGTGAACAGCATTTAATGTTTGTGTTGTGGACATTTTGTGTGGACAAAAGCTGTATATAGGAGGAGCTAGCGCCCCTCAAACATCACACTCGTGTGAAGTGAGGGATGCCGTTTTTGCATTTGTACGTCACGGGGGTCCATAGACTTGGCTGCTACATGATGAAGTGTCATAAAAGTTCATAATTCCTTCAGTCCGCCACTCTGACAGAAACTCAATTTTAGAATAAAGTAGCCAGTATGCTACTCTATCATTCTGATTGGTTAGTCAATCAGACAAACAATGTCCATAGACTCGGCTGGCAAACAAATTACATCATAAAGATCCCATAGACTTGGCTGCCATATGACATAATCTTCAAAAGCCATGTATTGGAGGGCCTAGTGCCCCTCAAAATTATATAATTGATCAACTAAATCAATTACTCTGATTAACCACTTCAACCATTTATAAACAGTTTTGTTATACAATGGTGCCACATCAAAATAGCCGACCCACTGTGTATTGTGATGCATTTTGAGTTTTTTATTTTTTATTTTATTTTTGCTAATCAACCGTAATTTCATACTATTTTGTTTTTTGTCAGGAAACTTCTTTTTCAGCTACGTGGACCCTGTAGTCATGGGCAGAAGTCTCTTCCATTCCACCGATGACTTCATCACTGACTTGTTAGGCTCTTTCAGGGACCAGCTTTGTGCTATATTTGATAGAATATTGGATACGACCTTGGACATTAAAAAAGGTATCTACCGACCTTTAGTAATAACTCTTTACCTGATTACTCCTGGTAAATGGCTCTTCTCTTGATTCATTTATTGAATCCACAATCAAGTAGTAAATGTTTTGTAGTCTGATAACAGCAAGCATACACATTACATTAAATAAATACTTTCTAGATTACCCAGTTAAACCCTGTATGCTTCATTGACTGGGGTTCCCTAGGGGTCTGTACTTGTTCCCCTCCTTTTTTCCCTCTACACAAAATCTCTTAATTGAAAATCTACAAGCTCAATGTGTTGCGTTGCAATGTGCTGTGAGCTTGTAGTAGATTAATTAATTCATGTGGTTAATGAAATATACAATAAATAATCAATTCATTTACATTTTGATATCCTTTGTTTTTCCCAGGAAAAATCGACCTTTCCTACATTGACCCTGTGGTCAATGGCAGATGTGTCTTTAATGTTGCTAATGAATTGGTAGTTTCTGTGGGGGGCTACATCCAGGGTGTGCTTTGTGCCATCTTGGATACCATTCTCAGTGTTACTGCAGGTATTTACTCCCACAATCCATCTCAATTACTCCTTTTGAATAGACACATGATGTGTCTATTTAAAAGGAACCCTGTCTAATAAGACAAAAGCCTTAAAACATTATACTTGCCCTCTACAAAAAACAAAAACAAAAAAAAACATTTTATTTATTTCATAAAAAGATAATCTTTCTCTCAATAGGAGCTGCTCCAGTCGCAAGTTGATGATGTCATATGATCCATGTGTGGTCTAGCCCTATGTAATATATGGAATGCACGTCTAATAGAAAACAAGTATTAATACTTCCTAAGGTTAAATATGAGTATTTGTGCAATATTTTAAATACTTTTTATTAGCGTGTGCATTCCATATATTCCATAGGGCTAGACACATGGCAGTTCATATTGAGTGAAAGATTCTTTATTTATTAAAGAAATAAAATATTTACAGTGTTTTATGTTTTTATTTTAGTTGTAGAGGGCACGTATAATGTTTTAAGGCATATTTGTCAGGGTTAGCCAGGGTTCCTTTTAATGAATCTGCCTCGCTTACATCAAAGTACACCATGCTGTTATGCATGTATTACATACATAATCAGAACAGAAGAACCGGGAATCTATTACAGTCTACTGGCGCTTAAAAAAAAAACTTAACTGCATCCCTAATCTGGGCATGTCAATAGCAATTCTACAAGCTCACAACTTGTACAGCTTGGGCTTTGTAGATCAGCTATTTTAGGAGATGTGGTGTAGGGGAAGGATAGAGTCAAGGATAGAGTCCTGGGGTAAACAAAGTATACAAAGTATAAAGGTTTAAGTGGTTAAATTCTGTCAAGAAAAATGCATAATGTAAACATTATTTCCCAGCGTTCATTTGTTCTGTAAAAAACAAGTTTGACCACTTAAGCCCAATACTAATTTTCAGAAAATCTATATTAAGTAAAATACAAAATACACAGTAGCCAATATTATTGTCATTTGTGTTTGGCTGTAATATATGACATACAGTACAATTACATGTGTTTACTTATTAATTTCATTTGTATTTTGCTCTAAATCATTTATACTCTTCTCAGGAACCACTGACATAAGCTTCATGGACCCTGTGGTCATTGGCAGGAGTGGCTTTAATACAGCAAATGACTTTGTGAATGGGATCGTGAGCTACATCCAAGATGTTCTGTGTTCCATCATGGATACTATACTGGATGTAAAAAAAGGTATCAACTCTTCTTTAAAAACTCTTCTTGTAACAATCTATTTCTGTTCAATTCTATTAACTATTGGGTGTGAAAGGGAGGTGAACTAACTACCCTGCAAACAAAATTTAACAGATACATTTTCTCATTAGTATGAATGCTGAACAAAAGCCATTAGTTTATAAGAAGTCGACTTTGAAAAGGATTGAAATTGATTGGCATAAATGTATGCAATAACGATGACAGTGACTAATCCTAATGTATTATGTACGGTAAATCTCAGGTTGGTTATAGTAGTCACTAATGAAGGCTGTTTCCATTGTGGGTTATGTTGTCTGATTTAATGTCTAACATGATGTGTCTAATTAATTAAACACTTATACTATACTTCCTAAATCTATTTGATTCTCTCAGGAGCCACTGACATTAGCTACATGGACCCTGTGGTCATAGGCAGAAGTATCTTCAGTGTTACTAATGACAATGTGGGTGCAATAGTTGGCTACATCCGGGATGTGATCTGTGTTATCTTGGACACAGTGCTGGATACATTAAAAGGTACATAGCTTTAACATGATCTTAGCTCTTGTTGTAAGTTGTAACATGCTACATTATCTCTTTAATACTATATAAATTAACATTTGTCACAGGCTATAGCAGGCTTGCGTACATAACAGTTGCATTAACCAAGAATTAACTTTAAGCTATTCTGCTTGCTTTTTAAAATGAGCAAAGCTGAATGCTTACAGCACATGTACCTTGACACAACATTTCTAAATCGTCCTGAAACAGCGAGGTTTAAATTAGCAATGCATAATCATTTATCACGTTTACATAGAAACCCAACATACCACTAACAGCCACTGGTTGACCGGTCCCAAACCCCATGCTCCTTTTCTAGAATGAATATACAGTAGTGCTATCGAGCTCTTCCGGCCAGGCAGGTCGCAACCATGCCTAGTACCCAATATTGAAACAAAGCAGCACGTTAATTAATGCAGGACACACATGGTCACATGGAAGTCATACACCCCAGCTCTAATCAGATGACAGCCCACTGACAACAAGGCGGTCCATTTAAATATGGTTCTCTCCCCTGCTACACCAAAGCTGCCGCACATGCTGCTGCAGCTCGCAAAGCTTTGCCTCCACCATTCTAGTTCAGTCTCGCATGGCTCAAAATTGAACAACTTACAGTAGTTGACTGTTAAAATATCTTTGCCTACGATGTTCACAATGCATCGTGTTCTGACGTCTTTGTGAGCTTGTAGATCAGCTGTATTTGCTGAATGTTTGTCCCAGAATAGGGACACTAGGTTTGGTTAAACTGAAATGCCATGTCTTGCTTTGGGCCTGCTCTTGTATGCCCATGGGGGATTCTGCATCATGCTCCTTGTTTTAGCTGCTTACTGCTTTGCTAATTCAGGCAGCAACTTATGACGTTATGAGTTAAGCCATCCGTGCCAGTACTGTACTTTGTTGCAATAAATGCTTAAATCTATGATTAATAAATAACAAATAATGATGTGTTTCTAAGTGAGCAGTATACGCTGATGATGTCCTTCTTGCGTTTATCAGGTATTCAGGATGCTTTGGGATTCTATCCTATGGGTGTTCTCAGTAGAGTTATCGAAATCATCACTGAACAGATCAACATGCTTGTGGGCTACTTCTCCGATTTGCTGTTTGATGAAGAAGGTACTGTACTCTTCTTTTACTATGGCAGCTAGCTCTGAATCTTTCCAAATAGATTGTCTTTGTTTACTCATATGCCTGATTGCCTGACATTATTTAAAAAAAATCTGTTCTGTTCTGCTTCTTCTTCTTTTCTTTTCTCTTTTTTTTTAGAAGTTACAGTTGACGTTGACCCCATGAAAATTGTCACGGATGCTGTAGTCGAGATGACAGACAAGAAGGAAGTGTTGGGTTATATGTCAGGCATGCTCATCGGTGATCAAGGTTTGTTTATCATAACTGGTGTCCTAACTAAACTATTCAATATGTTTCTAAGAATCCTAATTGAGGAAAAAGATGCACTGAACAAATATGCACTGTAGAGAATGTTTAAAGGAGCATTCAGTGATTTGGGTGATTTGGAAACCCCCGGTCACCCTGGTAACAAGATGTGCACATGCACACGGGGAATTGCAACAGCACGTGCACCAAGGCCTGCCCCCACTCGATCATGATGGGAGGAAGGCCCATCTCATCCTGATTGGATCAAGGCTTTTCCACCCAAAGCCCAAACCGAAATTAGGGTTTTTTGACCCCAGGGGCTCACTGGGGGCAGGGAGGAACTCCTTATATGGTCAGCACACTCTACAGTAGGGAGGATTATCCAAAAAAAGAAGAAAAAAAATATAATATTTGAATTAAGTGAAATCACAGAATATACCTGTAATCATGGTTTCCTTCGAAGGAAAATGGTAAAACAAAATGTTGAACTTTTTATTCTCTTTGCTTAGATGAAGCTGCAGCTCCATCAGCAGACCTAAACCTGGTGAGAAGGGAAGGTAAGCATCTCTGTATTCTTTTACATTAATTCTAAAATGAAAACAATTGCAAGGTGATATATTTGTATTTGTGTGTGAAATGTTATTGATTGTCACATTTTATTGACTTTTAGGAGAATTCTTGCCATCCATAGAAAAACGTAAGTATCGCTGACTAAGCATTAGTGTGCACTCACAATTTGTCACACACTGTCTGTAACGTCTGACCTTTCATGCATGTCTCAGCACTCCTTTTCTGTCTTCTAGTTTGATTATAAGATGGGCTTGTTTCATGTGTCAAATGTTAACCTTTAAATACCAACCTTATGTACGTTTGTTAATGTCATTTGAATGACTTCACATTTGCACTTAAAAAACTATAGATAAGCATGATCAGGAATATCATAATGTGTCATTGATGCTGCATATTTTCTATACAATATGTCTATGCCAGTGATGTTCAAAGTGGGCCCTGGGACCCCCAGAGATCCCTGTGGGTTCTTCCAGGGGGTCCACAGCCAAACGAGTAGTTCCATTTTAATATAATTAAGTTAATTCCACTTGAAATAACAAATAACAATTAAGACTATTCTATAACGATGTTTCTCATGTACAATTTTGACATTCAGACATTTTTAAAAATGTAAAACCAAAACCAAAACGTACTTCTCTGGTTCTGTGCGTGGGCCCCGCACAGAACCATTTCAAATGGTCTACTTAAGCAAGAGTTTAGGTCCATGAAATGAAGAAAATTAGGAAAACCTTCTATGCAACCATATGCATATGGTTTGGGTGACTGTTTGATCAGATTGAACCTTTTCTGGAATTTCAGAACTTTTGACAGTATGTTGTCATGGTTTCACTTATTACCATTCACATACCACAAGGTTTCTTTTTATGTTTTATGCATGAATAATTGACCTTTTATGTGGGTTCTTTGAGGTGCATTCCTTCCTTTCCGAAGTCATTGTCATCCCCTCCTGCATTGTCCAAGCATCTTCTGTATATGACTGACTGTGACTGAACGTCAACTCAACAATAATCATCTCTGTTTTATATAGTTATACTTTTGTTTTGTTTTAACTGAATGTATTGTATGTATTGTGTTTTCCTTAATTTGTCTTTGCATGGAATCAAATTTGTTCTTCACACCCCAAGTGTGTCCATAATGGTAATAAGAACTACTGGGGTCTGGGGGTAATGTATGAGGCATAACTGGGGGAACTGTTGGATATAACTTTGATAAAATCACCAACAACTGTTAATCCAGCAAGTAAGTGCGTGCGTGCGTGCGTGCGTGCGTGCGTGCGTGCGTGCGTGCGTGCGCAACACATGTTAACACCTTCACAGATGTTATGTGTTCATCTCAGTTGCCATTTCACCCGATCCCGAAATCCTTAACCCAACCGCCCTTACACTCTTTTATAACTGCAACTCTGTGACAAATGCTGAAGATGTAAAGACCTTGTAAAGAAGTGACTTGGCTTGATAATGCAGTTGCAGAGATCATAAATGCTGCCAAAGATGAACCCGACACTTCTCCCGAGCCTAGTGTCATCCCAGACACAAAGGAGGAGGAGGGTGAAGTGCCCATCGAGGCCACTATGAAAGAGTCCGAAGAAGATGATGGTATTTGAAAAACTGATTTTTACATGATTTGTTCTTCTGTGATCATTGTCATTAATCAAGTTAGTTCACTAGAAACGATGCAGGCTCTAAATGTGTCGCTGTCATCACACTAGCGAAACGCACCATCATTGAAGAAACCAAACTGCTGGACCGTTCTAAAATGCCTGACGATGAGGAGAATGAAGAGGACGAAGCACCACAACAGGGAGGGGAGGACCATGAACCGAAAGAGAACGAACCACCACAAGAGGAGGAGGGCCAGGAGATGGTGGAGGAGGAGAGAGTGGAGGTTAAAAATCAGATCATGGCAGAAGAGGAGAAGGAGGAAGAGGTTGAAGAAGAGGAGAGCATTGAAGAGGGGGAGGAGGAAGAGTTGATGAAACCAGACGATATGGCTGAAGAGGGTGAAAAGGTGTCTGTAGAGGAGGTGGAAGAGAAAGGGGGGATGAAAAAGGACACAGAAGAAGAGCAGGAACAAGGGGAGTGGGACGAAGATGACCTTTCTAGCAAACATGGTGAAGCCATTGATGGAGAACATACTGACGGAGGAAAACATGCTAATGATGACGAGGAGGAGGAGGAGGCCAAGCATGTTATTGGAGATGTCGGTGATGAGAAGGACAAGCACAGTGATCTTGAGGTCAAAGAGACGGAATCTGTCACTGCTATCAAAGAAGATGTCATGGTCAGAGATTATGACGATCAACATCTTGATACTGATGCTGAAGAAAAAGATCAGGTTCTGGTAGAAGAGAAGGAAGAAGAAGAAAAAGAGATGGTGGAGGCTATGAAGGAAGAAGAGAAGCCAGAGGGGAAAATTGTCGAGCAAACAGATCTTGAAATCTTGACGACTGAAAAGCTTGACCATGTTTCTGATGAAGATGATGAATACTCTGAAACCTTTGACGATGATGATGATGAAAACAACAATAACAACGAGAGCCGCAGAACTGAACCACGGCGACGGAGGAAGGTTCGGATACCCTATGAGAGGGTCAGGAGAATCGGATCTAGGGCCAGCCTCAAAGAGGAAGATTACCTCATGACCAAAGATGACCAAGATATTCAGCTAGAGAAAGGTATATAATTGACACTTGACAGTCGATATTCCATTTTCATAATTTTTTCCATTGTCATATGGAATGCTGTGTGTTAATTATCTGAGAAAGCATGTATTTGTTTATCATCCATTGTTAACATTGTTTTGCAAAGATCTGTGGCCTGTTTTTCAAGTAGCCCTGTATCATGCATATGACACTACATGTTGGATATAGCATGCTGAATATATATATATTTCTTTTTTTACCAACAATAATGTGTAACAAAAAATAATGTGAGTATCCTAATCAAATGTCTTAACATAATTTACTTTAACTAAAACTATGCATTTATATATTGTATATTATACGGTATATATGCAATTTATACGGTACATGCAATTCATTTAACTGGTTACTTGATGATAATCTTGAAATACATTAATTTGACACCACATAGATTTACCACTAAATTTAAGATTGAATAAAGAAATAAGATCTCAGCACAAATGCATGCAGGGCACTGTCACCCTAAATGCAATGCAAAGGAGAGATTTACTACATCTTATTCCACTTTAATATATTGTAAATCTTTCTCTTGAAACAGTTTGGCATTTTCCAGTTTACATGCCTTATATACTCAACAATATACTGTAGATACAAGTTTGTTAAGAATGAGCATTCTGATGATATTCCATCAAGAATGCACATGCAGACTATATTTCATTAAATCCATCTATCCAATCTATCCATTAAAGACTTGCTTTGCTGTCGACATTCAAATAGGGGCCTTCATTTCAACTATTGCAGCTAAATCCATGGGCCATTTGTGCAGAGGGCAGCTGGATAAAACTGTCGCAGTGCCAGCATGACTTGTATAGTGGCATGGAAATGCCACTATGAAGGATTTTGTAATCATCATGTATACATACAACTGAACTTTTGAGGCCTTCAAAGTGAAAAATAACAAATAGATGTTTGTGCTTTATATAAAAAAGTGTTTCACAGTTATTAAGTATAATATTAATGTGTACCGTCTATTTGTGGTATGTGGTATGGTATTTGTGGTATGTTTGTCTGTAATGCGTATGCATGCAGTTCCTACAGTATGTGGTTATATTATGTTACCTATGTACATACTGTGTATTGTTATGTATATTGTGGGAATCCTCAAACTATCTATATGCCATGTGTAGTTCTGAAAGACGTAAAGGAGAATCAAGTACAAGAAGAAGTTAAAGATTCCCTTATTAAAGGTATTATTTAATAACTCTCTCCTTTATGACTCTTTTATCAATTACGGTACATAAAGCCTATAGTATTTCCGTAATTTTAAATTGTCATTTAGTGTATTCAAATATTGCTGAGGAAGTGAGGATTTATTTTCTTCATCGTCTATTACAGACATCAAGGCCACAGAAGGCAAAAAAGAGAAAAAGGAAGACGAGCTGAAATCTGAGAAAACCGCTGAGAAAATAATTAAAGATGAGCAGCAGGAGAAGCCAGAACCCAAAGGTAAGGCTTGGTTATCAAATGAATGCCTGAGATTACATTCAAAATGTGGAAATATCACTGCCATTGGTTATACATGTTTCACATTTCATTGACAACATGAATGTTAAGACATGCCATGACAGTTACTTATGTGCACAGTTACTTACTGTTCCATTACTGTTAACTTCATGACTATGGCACAGCCTACGATTCATATGGATTCATACAGTACGTATGTGACTTCCACTGCTTGTGTCACTAAAGATGGATTGTTAAGGCTCATTCATAGTTAGATTTTCTGGTGGTTAGGTGAACACCGCAAACCACCGCTCTTTCCAGCCCTTCTCTCTGTTTTTACTCACCACAGAAAAATCAAACAACGAATGAGCCTTTACACTGATACATTTTCCTCTTAACTGGATTATTGTGCTTACAAACAGTAGTTCCCTTTCTCTGTCGAACCTCACACATACTGTATCTTAAGCTCATTCAGAATTAAATAGCTATTAAAAATGCATAAATTATTTTAGTAAATGTAATAGTGAATTATTCATCTACCACCCTTAGAACACATATTCAAATATTTTCTTATATATAACGTATTGTATGAGTTGTCTTATATCTCTCTATAGTATTTTGGTGCAATTTTCAAATTAGACAAAAATAAAGGTCTTGATTACTATTATTACACCAAAACCTGTATTATATTGGTAGCTTTTAGAAAAAATTGAAAGACAAAATAAATTAAAGGTATATTTTCAAGTACAAAGAATTGCTAATTTGTGATTGTATTTAGAAGAACAAAAGCCACCCAAAGAGGAAAAAGAGCCAACAGAGCCTCCTAAGGAGAAACCGGTGAAGCCAGAGGAAAAAGAGCCAACAAAGCCTCCTAAGGAGAAACCGGTGAAGCCAGAGGAAAAAGTGAAGACACCAACCAAAGAAGAGGAAGAGCCTCCAAAAGAACCTTCTGTTGAGGACAAAGAGGCAGGGAAGCCTCACAAAGTAGAGAAAGAACCATCAAAACCACCTAAAGAGAAAGAAGTCAAAAAGCCTCCAAAGGAAGAGAAAGAACCATCCAAGCCTTCTAAAGTAGTAGAAAAAGTACCAGTGACCCCTCCTAAAATAGGCAAAGAACCAACAAAGCCACATAGAGAAGAGGAGGAACCATCAAAACCTCTAAAAGACAAAGAGCCAACAAAGCCCCAAAAAGAAGTTGAAAAATCAACCAAGCCTCACAAAGAAGAGAAAGAACCAGCAGAGCCTCCAAAACAAGTGAAAGAACCAACTAAATCACCTAAAGAGGAAGAAAAAGTCAAAACTTCTCCCAAAGAAGAAAAGGAAACAATAAAGCCTACAAAGCCTATTAAAGAAGAGAAAGAGGTGAAGAAGCCTATGAAGGAAAAGAAGGAACCACTAAAGCCTCTTAAAGAAGAGAAAGAACTGAAGAAGCCTTCTAAAGAAGAGAAGGAACCAGTCAAACCACCTAAAAAGAAGGAAGAAGTCAAAAAGCCCCAGAAAGAAGAAAAGGAACCATTAAAGCCTTCTAAAGAGAAAGAACTAACCAAAGAAGAGAAGGAAGCATTAAAGCCTCTTAAAGAGGAGAAAGAACCAACAAAGCCTCAACAAAAAGAGAAAGAACCAGCAAAACCACCTAAAGAAAAGGCAGAACTCAAAAAGCCCCCTCAAGAAGAAAAAGAACAATTAAAACCTTCTAAAGAGAAAGAACCAACAGTGTCTCTTAAAGAAGAGAAAGAAGTAAAGGAGCCTTCCAAAGAGGAGAAGGAACCATTAAAGCACCTTAAAAAGGAGAAAGAACCAACAAAGCCTCCAAAAGAAGAGAAGGAACTAGCAAAACCACCTAAAGAGAAGGAAGAGGCCAAAAAGCCTACCAAAAAAGAAAAAGAGCCATTACAGCCTTCTAAAGAGAAAGAAGAAACAAAGCCGATTGAAGATGTTGAAGCCAAGAAGCCTCCCAAAGAGGACAAGAAACTTTCTAAGCCTCTTAAAGAGGAGAAGGAACCAACAAAGCTACCAAAAGAA
>OOFJ01060599.1:48220-66042 GCA_900323375.1 Benthosema glaciale
TTGAAAGAACCAACAAAGCCTTCGAAGGAGGTTAAAGAACCAACAAAGCCTTCGAAGGAAGTTAAAGAACCAATGGAACCTCCCAAAGAAGAGAAGAAATTAGAGAAGCCTTCCAAGGTAGAACAAGATGATAAGAAGCCTTCTAAAAAGGAGGAAGTGAAGAAACATCCCAAAGAAGACAAGGAGCCAGGAGAGCCTCCTAAACAGGAGACAGAAGCTAAAAAGCCTCCAAAAGATGAAAAACAACCAGCAAAGCCTTCAAGGATTGAAATAGAAGAAAATAAGCCCTCTAAAGAGGAGAAAGAACCAACAAAGCTGTCTAAGGATGAAAAAGAACCAAAGCAATCTCCTGAAGAAGTGAAAGAACCAGAGAAGCTGGTTGGAAAAGAAGTAACAAAGATTTCTAAAGAGAAAGCTGTGAAAAAACCTTCCAAAGTAGAGAAGGAACCTACAAAGGTGACTAAGCAACCTCAAGAACCAAAGGAATCTCTTAAAGAGGGGAAAGAACCAGCGAAGCCTTCCACAAAGATTGACATAGATGCAAAGAAGCCTTCTAAAGAGGAGAAAGAAGTAAAGAAAGAATTGAAGGCAGAGAAGGAACCAATGAAGCCTTCTAAGGAAGAGAGAAAACCAAAGGCAACTGCTAAAGAAGAGAAGGGTCCCAAGGTTGAAAAAGAAATAACAACGCCTTCTAAAGAGAAGGAAGTAAAGAAACCTGTCAAAGAAGAGATGGAACCAACAATGCCATCCAAAGAAAAGAAACAACCAACAAAGCCTTCCAAGGAAGATAGAGAACCAAAGAAACCTCCCAAGGAAGAGAAAGAGCAAGAGAACCCCTCCAAGGCCGTCAAAGACGTAACAAAGACTCCTAAAGAGAAAGATGAGAAGAAACATCCCAAAGAAGAGAAGGAACCAACAGAGGCACCCAAGGAAGAGAAAGAAGTGAAAAAGCCTGAAAAAGAAGTGAAAGAACCAAAGAGGCCCTCTAAAGAGGAGAAAGAGCCAACAAAGCCTCCCAAAGCAGCAGAGAAAGAGCTAGAGAAGCCTTCCAAGGTTGAAAAAGAAGTGAAAAAGGAAGACAAACCTCTGAAGAGGAAAGAACCATCACCGCCTCCTAAAGAGAAAGAAGAGAAAGAACCAAAACCTGAAGCACTGAAGAAGAAAGACACCAAGACAGGTATTCCGACATTGTTTAATAAACAATACATTAATATATAATTGAGCATACTTTGTAACCATATTCAACAAATGATAAGTCAATTATTTAGAATTACATTTCATGACTAACCCATAATAAACCTTTCCAGGACTTTTTTGCATGCATAGAAATATAATCAAAAGGGAAGATGGATAACAAAGGTTCATAGGGGTCATTAGCATTCTCAAACAAGCAATGGTTTATCACTGAGTTTTGAATGAGTTAGCAGGGATGTCTGATGAGTTAGTCACTCTTCTATTTTAATTAGCTGTTTTAATGCCACTTTCTTTAAGTGATTGTGTTTGTGTCATTTGAAAGAAAATGATAAATGTAAACTTAGTAATCTTATTGGAATATTATATTCTTAAAAGCTGAGGAGGAACCCAAAAAGAAGATGGTCAAAAAGGATGAAGCAAAGAAGCAAAAACCACTAAAGAAGGCTGAAATCGTGAAGAAACCAGGTAAAATTAAACAAAATCAATCTATACTTGAATATTAACCTTTTCTCATTGTAAAAAAATATATATTGGAATCATTATATTGGTAATTTTTAAACAATGACCGAAAACATGAAATCCGCTGTTATAACTAAAATAAAAGTTTAATAATTTCCCAATTTTCTTTGTTTTAGACGATGTACCAAAGAAGCCTGACACGGTGGTTAAAGTTGAAGTTGTTTCTGTCCTGAAAAATGTTACAAAAGCAGGTTAGATAACCCTAGAAATAGTGATCAAATCACAAAGCCAACTGCAGTTGTATTATTTGGTATATTTGGTATTTGGTATTATTTGGAATCAATTGTTTTCCAAATGGAAAACCTACAATCGCCGTCTGAGTAGTTTGATGTTTAAGTGATATTTCACTATAATATGCATTCTTATTATTATCTTTAAAGGTTTAATAAATAATACTGAGGTACTCAGTGATACACAACATTATCATATCATCTTGTGGCGAGATGACAAGCCACAAGATGATAATGTTGTGTATCACTGAGTAAATATTTCAGTTACATACCTCAGTATTATTTATTAAACCTTTAAAGATAATAATAAAAATGCATCTTATAGTGAAATATCACTTAAACATCAAACTACTCAGACGGTGATTGTAGGTTTTCCATTTGGAAAATGTCTTAGATCTATATGTCTTTAAAATGTGTCCAATCTGATTGTCTTTACAGTGGAAGCCAAAAAGAAACTTGTGGAAGAGGTGAAGAAAGAAAAGCAGATTGAGCTTCCTGAGAAAAGGACAACCATCAAAAAAGCAGGTCAAGGTAACTTGAAATGTAACGGCATAATTCAAGCAAAGACTTTGGTTCAGTTTCCAAGGCAAGGGATGTGTTTTTTTTTTTTGTTTCCAAAAGACAGCAGGAGGTCATTGATTTATTAACAATGTTGTATTTTTGTTTTAGAGCCTCTCAAGGGGGTGAAAGCTGAAAAGAAAGAAGCTGTTACAGTTCCGAAAAAGACACATCTTAATGTTACAAAAACAGGTAAAAGGAAAGAATATATATATTATACAGTAGGGCTGGGCAATTAACTGAAAATATATCAAAACCAGCATTTTAACCAATAGCTCATGTAGGTTATACTACTTGAGAAGCCAAGTTATTTTTATAATAATAATAATAATAATAATAATAATAATAATAATAATAATAATAATAATAATAATAATAATAATAATAATAATAATAATAATAATAATAATAATAAATGTTATTTAATGGTACATTGTAAATGCCTAATAGAGATACCAATAGCTTTTATTCTGGTTTGTCAGTCTTGTAAAAACAAAAAAGGTTGCCTAGTTGCCCACCATGTAATTTAATATCCCAGATGATTATATGTATTGAGGATTTATGTTTCCTCACCAGAAGCTGCAGAGGCTCCAAAGGTACCTAAGGAGAAAGCGAAACCAGAAACTGCTAAAAAAGGTATTTCCTTGTCTGAACAGTTTTTGTTTTAATTTTAGGTTTTGGTTTGTATTTCAACTTTGTTCATATTTTAGTTTGAACCATATCTTTAAAAAAGAAAACCTTAGACTGCCACATACTCTTTTGTTACAATTTATTGTCATTAAGCCTGGATATTACATGAATGTTATACACCGAGTTCAAAATCATGCTGTTTTTGCAGCAGTAGCAGCTCCCAAGGAGGCCAAAGAACCCAAGGAGAAAGCTAAACCTGAGCCTGAAAAGATAGGTACAGTACTACCAGTACAGTAAACATGATATTTGTGCTTTGGCATGGCGGGTCAGATCAACATATGGAATGAATGATGTACTGGCCGTATATGGAGCGTGACTTGAGTGTACAGGGTTTGATTAGGTCAGATCGACATGGAATGTCAGAATAGGTCAGCCCCTTATATGGAGATCTAAGGGTGGCAGCGGGGGCAGTGTCTTGAGTGTACAGGGTTTGATAAGGTCTGGCCATATAAGTGTACAGGGTTTGATGAGGTCAGATCAATGTCAGAAAAGGTCAGCTCCATGTATGGATATCTAAAGTTTGATGAGGTCAGTGTCGTGATCTTCATGTTGGCCATATATGGTGGAGTGACACGAGGCATGCTGTCACAAGGCGTGGCCATTTATGGAGGTGTGATGTCACAAGGCATGACCATATATGGATGCATGATGTCACAAGGCGTGACGATATACAGTATGGAGGTGAGACCGACCGACTGAATGCCGGGAAGTGCAACTTTTCATAGTAAACTGCGACCTACGGTCACAACAAATGTTTTGTTCCAAAATCTAATACTAATATGAAAAGGACTGAAGGATATTGAATAGAATATTACAATTAGTTCTACATGTCCACACAACACCTGCTGGGAGTCTTATTAGTGAAGTGTACCGTACCACAGAAGATTAGCTATGTACAGTATTACTTTGCCATTGTTTTACGTAGTCTTTTTTTCGGCAGACACTGATGCACTGAAGGAAAAGACCAAACCAACTCCAAAGAAAGGTATGCTTATTAAATACATTTTATGAATCTTTCAAACTGTTGCTGTAATGTGTTGCTTATGCTGTTTATTATCTATTATTTTCCCCGACGTTTCCCCCGACGTTTCAAAAGAAAAGGCAAAACCTGCACCTGTTAAGAAAGGTAGTACAGCCATTATGAGTGTAATATCATAAAAAAAGAAAGATGCACATGACAATTTTTGTCAACTTTTGTCAACCGCCATGTTAATTCTTATTGTAGATGCAGAGGCTTCCAAAGACAAAACCAAACCAGCTCCTGCTAAGAAAGGTAAAGCAAATCAAGCAAATTCCAAAAGGTTTTGTAAAATGATGTCTTATTTAAAAAAATATTTACACTGGTTTTAGCACTGATGACATGACAATGCTCCTTCCATTGTTACATTGATAACATCTAGCTGTACGTCTCAGTCAGTTCAAGTGATCTTAGAAAACATAGTCTTTGGCATAATTGTTTTAAAAGACAGTTCTACAGTACTTTTAAATTCAGACAAAACAAAGGTCTTTGGCCTTGAACCTACTTCCACACAAACTTGATTGGTGATCACGACCGTGTCAAACTGGTGTCTAGTTGGGACGGATTGACCATGCGTCAGACTTTTGATGCATTGGGACCACCTGTTACGATTCTTTACCTATCAGTATTCAACGTGAACAGCGCTGAGTTGGAAGAAGTGGACTTGAGCACTGTGAGGCACCCTGGAGTGAACCGTTAGGCGGACAAGTGGCTGTGTCCAGAAGTGCGCACCACTCGGCACAGCATTACAGGCCTCGTGGGGCTCAAGTCTGCTTCTGAAAGTGCAGCTGCTTTGGTTTAAGTATTAATAGCAGACTATTACAAATTGGGAGTGAGAACTGTATAAAACAGGTAGGTTGTGCACATCATCCAGTCCCTTGCTGGAGCTGGACTAAAGCTAGTAACATGATGAGAAATCTGCACCTGATGAAGGCCAACAATGGCCGAAAACTTGTAAAATGACAGTCTTTTTATAATATACAGTGTAGGAGAAGAGCTGTGTGCAGACCTCTCAGCTTTTTACAGTGAGAACAGAACAGTATAGTCTACTAGAATTTTAAAGTGACACAACGGGGGCTCCCGTCTTCTCAGACGGGTGATGCATGGTTAGATGTTGCCCAAACTCGTCAAGTACAACATAATAGAATGTGTAGAATAACACCTTCATGATGCAACAGGTATGGAAGGACATACCTGTGGCAATGGAATCATGACATGTCATCCTTTGAATTGTCTCTTAAACTCATTTTTATCATTAAGATCTTTTCATAACTACATTTAATAATTATTCTTGATGTATTGTAATTATATGGCTTATAATTACTCGTTTTGTTTTTCTTCAATCATTTGTTGAATTGTTATAACAATTCAACTGATAAATTCACAGGCCATTATTGATTCAATTAACAGCAATAGTGAAATAAAAGTATATGCACACACAGTAAATATAGCTCAGCATGCTGGATACATTTTATTATTATTATTATTTTTTTGCAATTCATAGAACAAGAGGGGACTCACAAAAATGCCACCCTGGTGAAAGAGAAGATCAAAGACGTGCCTGTGAAGAAGGGTATTCATTTAAAAATCTATATCCACAATTATACAGTATGAAACTGAATTCATGCAAAGTATAAATTCATCTTCAGAGTAACTTTTGCATACCTGTAACCTACCTAGTTCTTTCAATTAAAAAAACACATATGTTTTCCAATTAAATATTTAAATCTCAATTGAATATTTTGTTGTTTTTGTAACTGTTCCAAAAGAGAAAGCAGTCCCTGTGAAGAAAGGTAGAACTTGACCATTTGTAGCCTATTCATTTTTCAAGGACCAAAATTGTGCATGTATATATATTCACAGTTCCAACCTTGAGCATAGGTAATCATAATGTATGTTATGTTTGCTCTAGAACCTGAGGTCACAAAAGAGAAGCTCAAACCAACTCCAGCAAAGAAAGGTAATTAATCGATTCAACCTCAAGAAATATGTACTCTGCCACGTTATGATTTAGTGTGCAATAATAAAACATAAATCTAATTATCTAGTGGTACCAGTGGTGAAGACAAAACCAGGCCCAGTCATAAAAGGTAAGGACAACTAAATCCTGTAATTTAAGTCCTTGTTTTGCTGAGCATCAAGGGATAATTAATATCCTGACAAATGACAATAGATAATTGATATCTCGATCATTTTATGTTTTTGTTTTTTCACAGAGGCTGAAGTCCCACCGAAAAATGCTAGTCTAACAAAGGAGAGGGTCAAAGTTGGACCACTGAAAACAGGTATAGCCCTTGTATGATAGTGACATTCACATTCACACCAATGTACTTTTATAATGTGGGGTGGTATTCCAGTTATGACATTTGCTCATGTGTTATATACCATTTTTACAGTATTATTCCAGCACAGGTTTACCAACCCATAACAGGATAGGTGGGCACCAAGGAAGAATGGGCACATCTGTGATAAATGGGCATTCTTTTCTAAACTGTTAAAAAATGTAATATTTGGAAAATGATTGGAACATCGACAATTAAGGTCTAACATTTCTACAATTGCGGCAAAACCTGTATATCCAGTCATTTTGAGGCAACGCATAAGAAGTTGAAGGATAAAAAAGTTGAAGGATAAAAAAGTCAGATATGATGTACCATGTTGTGCATGTTTACATCATCAATTGTTCTAATATATTATACATTTTGGACAAAATAGACAATTTTACCCAGATGTTCCCACCTATCGTGTATAGACCTTGGCAAGTTGCATGATGATCCTTAATTTTCAATTTACATCATACTGTACATTTCAAGACTGCTTTCGAGCGTAGGCTTAATAATTAATTTGTTGTACTTCCTTTAATTTAATTCTTGTTTATTATTTACACTAAAATCTTTAAATTGTTTGATCTTATACTGTGATTATTTTTGTTCCAGTGCCTGTTTCTCCAAAAGAGAAGGCCAGACCAGCACCTGCCATAAAAGGTCAATACTAAAACATAAACCTGTAAAATACCTACATGTTGTATGCATATTGCATCTAAAACCATTGCAAGAGTGAGTGAACACATCTGGTTATTGAAAGCTTGCATTGTATGCCTTTCATAATAACAAAAACATTAACCTTGTTACAGCCAATGGAATGACAGCTGTTGTTTTCATGTCTTTAGAACCTGAGGCTGCTAAGGAGAAGGTCACTCCAGCAAAAGGTTTGTTTCTGCAGGATGTTATTAATTTTTATTTAGTTTCTCTCTCTTTTATTGTTAAAAATAGTTCAATAGTTCACTGCATGATCAATCTTTAATATTCTTACAGCACCTGTGGTTTCCAAGGAAAAGCCTAAAGCAGCGGTTGAAAAACAGAAAGGTATATGAAATGTGGGATATTTATAACGCTAATTGGTAAAATTGTGTGATAGTGACTCTCAACATGCCCAATGTAGTAACTAACCTGTTTCTAACAAGTAGCTTATGCAGGTAGGTAAGCACCACACTAAAACCTACACAATGAATGTAATGATTGAATATATATCTGTGATGCTTCAAATTATAAAAACTTGAATTGTTTAATTTCAACCTTCCATGTTGTAAAATGATGGTAAACTACATTCATGTTAACTGATCAAAAATGAGCTCATGGTTTGTTGTTGCATTAAATGAGCTCGGGGTTTGTTGATTTTATTACTTTAGAACCTGAAGTTCCTAAGGAGACGTCCAAACCTGTGACTCCAGCAAAAGGTTGGTTTGTGGAGGATGTTGCTTATTCTATTTTTGTTTTTTGGTGTCCCCCTCCCTCTCCCCCTTTGATGGTAATATGTGACATCATTACTTCACTGTATGCATTTGAGTTTACACAATTATTTCCTATACTACTCTAGCACCAGTGGTTTCCAAGGAAAAGCCTAAAATAACTGTTGAAGAGAAGAAAGGTATATGGCACAATATAATTTACAAAGTATATATATTGTCCACAAAATTGTGTATATTCGTAGTTTTAACCTTGAGCAGAGGTAAACATAATTGCATGTTTCTCTAGAACCTGAAGTCACAAAAGAGAAGCTCAAGGCAACTCCTGCAAAGAAAGGTAATTATTCAATTCAGCTTCAATAATTCACTGTATCAGGCTATGATTGATGATGTGTGCAATAATATTGAAATTCAATAATTGTCTATTCTAGTGGCACCAGTGGTGAAGACAAAACCAACCCCAGTGATTAAAGGTAATCACTGGCAACCTTAGCCAGTAACATTTAGGTATTTTTTATTGTATGTTTTGCTGAAACATCAAGTGCACATAGGTAATTGTATCCATTTTTGCAGAGGTTGAAGTCCCACCGAAAAATGTTAGTCTAACAAAGGAGAGGGTCAAAGTTGTGCCATTGAAAAAAGGTATGTGTAGCTCCTGTGTGATAGACACATGCACAGACACACCAATGTGTTCCAGCTCTGATTTAGCTCACATAAGCATGATATACCATACCATTTATAGTAATTAAACTGGATTATTGAATCTGCTGTTGATTTGATGTCTTCAGAGCCTGAGGTTCCTAAGGAGAAGGTCAAACCAGTGACTCCAGCAAAAGGTTTGTTTTAGCACAATGTTGATTCTTACAAATGTTTTTATTTTTTTATTGTATATCTGACATCATTACTTCACTGTATGCAATCAGGTTTACACATTCATTAATATAATATTCTAGCACCTGTGGTTTCCAAGGAGAAGCCTAAAGCAGCTGTTGAAAAGAAGGGTAAAGTATATAACATGTGTGATATGTAGTGCTAATTTGTACAAATGCACTATGCAGTAATGACAACATTACTGAGAATACATACCTGTTGCCAATGCATTTCAATGGGATTGGAGCAGTTTGCTGCTGCAAAAGAACGCTCCATTCCCATCAAAATGCATTGGCAGAACCCACCTTCATAGGTACAATAAAAGTGTGGTGAGACCGTGCCCTTAAATAAAATGTGAAAAAATATAATACTACTAACTGATGATTTGTTGATTTTATGTCTTTAGAGCCTGAGTTTAAGGAGAAGGTCAAACCAGTGACTCCAACACAAGGTTTGTTTCTGTTGGATGTTACTGATTCTTACAATTGTTTCTCTTTCATTGTTAATTTATTGTCCTTAATGCGTTGGAGTTAAACAATTATCAATGTAATACTGTAGCACCTGTGATTTCCAAGGAAAAGCCTAAAGCAGTTGTTGAAAAGAAAAAAGGTATTTGACACAAGTATGATATTGCTTATTTTCAATATTGTATAAATGCACTACAATACACGATGGTGACACATATCGATCATGCAAAGTGTGATAACATTAGTAAGAAAGCATATCTTATGTAGTAACTAACTTGTTTAACTAGAGATACATCATCTCAGTGCTCTGTAGAATCACATGGATGGGGGCTGTGCCCTCACTTGCCATCACCAATGCAAGAAGACATTTGTTGAAAATGTTCTCCTTTAATCATGTGATTATTTCAGAACCTAAGCTTATAGATAACAGAGACATCCAAATCTACAGTATAACAGCAAAGGAAAGAAGGATTTTTTCACATGATTATGATGTCTCAAGTGAATGGCTCAATGCATTCTATTTGCTACTGTGTTTGAGTAGCTGAGGTGCTCAAAGAAGTTAAGTTTCACATAATTTGCTATAATTATTCTATGAGTATGTAATATTTGATATTTTTCTTTCATCATTTAGAGCCAGAAGCTTCAAAAGAGGCTAAGCCATCTGCCGAGAAGAAAGGTACATTTATTCTGCTGTTAATCATAGAGATAGATGTTCAAAGCCTATTTGGTAAATGTAAAAGAATTGGCTTCATACATCCATGATGTATTTGTACAGAAGCTGAAAAGCCAAAAACGAAGCCAATTGCGAAATCACCGGAAAGAAAAAATATGAAAGGTACAAAAGCAATGAAATACTGCACATCCATTATTCAGTATTCTGCTTCTTATTTACTTAACAAAATATAAGTTGGCTATTTCTTATTTGCATTAATGATGCAAATAAGTAATAATTACAAATGATCTCAATCTAGATGAACAGAATGCTAATATGTGCAGTTGTTGTAGTAACACTATTTCTCGCACAGACCCCTTTAAAGACTTGCCCAAACCAGTGACTCTGAGAGGTACATATGTGTTTTGCCACTGTGAAAGAGTGCTGATTAACTGGTTTTGGCTCTCTATGCTTTTTGTCCTGCAAGCTACTTCAGGCTTAGAATAAATAATCATTGTCACTCTTGACCCAAATTGTGCATTGCTTACTTGAAAGCAGATCATTGCTATCATGATGTTTCTGAGCTGTGGAGCTGTTGTAGTGTGGAAAGATCCTTTGCCAAATGCAAGCTATTAACCGGTGGTGGTTGATTGCCTTTATTAACAACAATTAAAAACCACCCATAAGCCATTTTTTATACTACCATGATTGCAAATGTATATTAGATGGTCACTGGTGAAAACATTAAGCTTTGGCTTCTTCATCCAAGGTTGTTTGTGCTCTTGGGCCATGTTTGACCACTTTCATTTCTTTCAGAAATAGAGCCTCCAAAAGAGAAGGCCAAACCTGCCACAGTGAAGAAAGGTAAACTACCGTTTAGTTTTTATATTTAATCAACTCATGTTTTTTCATGCATTATCTCAATGCAGAAAAAAGGGATTTTTCTTTTCTTTTTTTTAATAATGGATTTTAACTAAGTATTATATTTAATGGTATTATGAACTCAATTGTGTGTGTAAGCAATAATACCAGTGCAAAGCAGTGATCTTCATGAACACCTGGCATGCCTTTTTAAGCCACAGTATAGAAACACTATACGACCAGTAAGACTCCTTGGGGGCGACAAGCGTGCGCGCACACATCCGCCTGGGTGACGGCAGACTGCTGGTGCTTTGGCAAGGGGGGTCAGATCAACATATGGAATTAATTCTGTACTGGCCATAATCTGCAGTGTGTCTTCAGTATACTGGGTTTGATGAGGTTAGATCAACATATGGAATATCAGAACAGGTCAGTTCCATATATGTAGATCTAAGGGTGGTAGCGGGGGAAATGTCTTGAGTTTACAACTTTACAGGGTTTGATGAGGGTCCAGGTAGGGCCGGGCCTTAATTTTCGGGCCTGTTGAGAACTCTACTAATAACTTTGGGGGAGGCCCGTCTGGAGTTTGAATGGACAGGTATCAGTCAAAGAGGAAGCACGGGTGGGGGTGGATCAACATATGGAATGTCAGAACAGACCAGCTCCATATATGGAGATCTAAGGGCTTGAGGTTTGTGGTCAGATGTAGAATTGCTGGCTGGCTTCATATATGCAGATCTAGGTCTTCTCTTCTCCATATATGGCTAGCCAGGGTTTGATGAGGTCAGTGTCGTGATCTTCATATATGGTGGCATGACGTGTCACGAGGCGACATGTCATGAGGTATGACCATATATGGAGTTGTGATGTCACAAGGCGTGACCATATATGGAGGCGTGACTAACAGGAGATGCAGGTTTTCATAGTAAACTGCTATCTTCAGTCGCAATAGCTGACTGTGCAAAAGAGAAAGTCGAAATAACTGATGCGGAGAAAGGTGCCGTAGGGTTTTTTCTGTCATGCCAATCATGCTAAGCTTTTGTCAAGGACATATTAATTATCACCATTGAAGATCATAGTGCATTCTCTGTCATAAATCCCAACATAATACATCATGTTGTCTTGTCAGATTTTATTGCTGCTAAATGTGTCTTAACATGCAAGTTGCAACTACTAATACCTGAGGCATATGTTTTGCATAACGTAAAACGATTAGCCCTAAGTCAAATCCAATGTTCATTCATTATATAATTGGTAGGAAAAAGCAAAACAGAAGGTGGCATTCAGATTTGAAGTGAGAAATGGCGAATTGTTTTGAAACATTCTTTGTTATTGTTAATATTAAGAGGAGTGATTGTCTCAAAGAGAAACAAGCGTCTGACAATTATAAGAAACGGAATTAATTAGTAATATCGGCAATATGTGCACATTGATATTATAAAATATCCTGGAGGCCTAGACCAACATACATTTTTATTAAAAACGTTAATGTTTGTTACAGAAAAAGCTGTTGCAAAGAAAACAACTAAAGAAGAGAAACTAGAAGGTAAAAAATATAATCACCCTTTCTTTGAGAAATCCCCAATGACAATGTACCACATTAATCCTTAATCTTTGTTTATATTAACAACAGAACCTCCACCAGACCCCTATGTCATGGAAGGTGCGTTTTCTTTATTTACACAGAAAGTGTCTGCAAAGTCTCATTACCCGCTCACACATTTCTGTCAATGCCTGACAAGGAAAACAATGTCTATATAATGTATATAAACGGGCTCTTTCCACAGATGACATGCCCTATTTCCAGTGCTTCTTCGTGGACGAGGATGATGGACAGTTTCCCTTCTACTCTTTCTCACCGCTACAGTGAGGCAACACAAGAACACCAGTCTGGAGGAACCACAGGACAAGTTAGGACGAGACCTTTAGTGTTGAGTCTGATTATTACTGTCAACAAGGCCTAGTCATGACGTCTGCTGCTGAAGTGCAGCCTACTGTCCCACAGTAGTCTCAGTCCCGGACGACAGAGTATGACAGGTGACCTTGGTTGGCAGTCACGTTATTGATTTTTCCAACATTGGTTGAGCTCTCGTAGCTAAAACAGACAGCCAGTGTCATTCCTTTCCAATTCTTTTTATTTGTGTTGTGAATCTTTTATTTTATTTTATTTTATATGCATGCTATGCAGGCATATCAGTATTTGAATGGAACAATTTATATTTTGTTTATGTCTCTTTTTTTCATCATTTATTTATAAGAATCTATGTACTTGCAGATAATACGGTAATTCAATTCAGAATTCATTCATCTTCTTAATATCTCAACATAATTTCAACCAACAAACAGGATAGCATCCATTATTTTCTAGATGGGATACATATATGATTCATCACAAAGGTTGGTAGAGGATGGGAATCCTCCAACTTTTGAAAATACTTGAAAGGCGGAAAGTTTGTTTGACCTTTGTGTCTTTTTACTTTACTGAGACTTGAATCACACTACCTACAGTATGCTTTCATACCTGCTTTCAATGGCCTTCAGTTAAAATTGAGCATTCATATTCATAACTGATAATTCCATTGTTACTAACATTATTTTGTTTCCATTATTTTTGTTAATTTCTATGAATTTCAATTCATTCATTTGTCTGTATTTGTCTGCATTTGTAAATACAGGGAATTAGAGCTGTTGGTCAAAGGAAAACTCATCGTCTTTTACAAAGTTGTTCCTCTTCTTACAGTACCAACTTTTTATTTATTTATTTTTTATTTTTTTTACAAGTTGAAAGGAATGACCTAGCACTGTCTATTAGAGCTCCCAAACAACACAAGACCATTACTACCTGACTACCTCACACTGTGTGAGAGATTCAGAGATGGTGTGTTGAAGTCTTATGATCCTGTACCATTTCTTCAAGTGTACAGCACCAGCTCCTCATTTTGGGTGCTAATTTTAAGGATTATGGTGTCTGGTCTCTCAGAATGAGGTATGAGATCAACTTTATTATCTTTTTGTGGGAAACGTCAAGCATCAAATTAATTTCGTATTGCAAACTTGTTTTAAATGGTTTCCTATAACCTGTGCCAATTGCTTTACAGAACTTATTTGAATTTGATGTAACCCATTTTGATCATGTCATGTACAGTATGTGACATGGAGTCCTTTTTTTTGCACTGTATTATGATTCTGTAATCAACAATGTTTTAGGAACTGAAACATGCAAAGTAGGGCACATCTGATGAAATATCGTCAATCAAAATGGATATTGGCTGTGGCTAACAGCTATTCATTGATAGACCAAAGATGTTTTCGTCAAGGACATTAGCCATGCCATGGGCTATTTGTCTATGTGCACAATGCAAAAACAAATCTGTACATTTAAGAGTGCTTTTCTATAAGTGAATAGCACATTATAAAAGAAGAGAACACCGCACCTGTAGATCAACAGATGAGTTGAAGACTATCATAGAATAAAATGAAATATTTATTGGGGACAATACGGTACACAATTTCATCAACCTGATGAAATAAAAATGTTTCCAATATTTTTTTCTCAATTACAGTATAGTGAAGAAGACAGAAGACCTAGACTACCTACTACTACTAATGAATCAATTTGTTAGTATGTCTATTCAAGGAATATTTAAGGAAAAACATTGACTATTAAATATCTATCTATATATTAAATATATAATAGTGTATAATACTTCATATATATATATATATATTGTATATATTATAAGTTATAACTATACAAATAAAGTACAGTTATACTAATAATCATGGAACTAAATTGTGTACAGTAAATACTGAAAAGATGGGAAAGTCATTTCAAATTTGTGAATACTGTGATAGTTCAGATGTATGCGGACAGTGGTCAACTTGTCAATGTTTATTTGACAAACTGAATATTGATGTCGAAGCACAATGAATGTTGAAACATTTACACAACATCGTAAAGTTCTCTACATGTCATGTAATCATTATGAATAGCCGAACACGTGACTTCATCTGAGTACAAATCTGGGATATGCATTCATATTTCTCAGAGTCTGTACCAGCTGTTGTTTACATATGGCTCTTTACAATTTGCTCCATATGTTGTGTAGAGGACAGTTATAACAGCTTGTACAAGCCTTGTAGCATTTAGATATATTGAGTGAAATGGGTGAACAATGCCTGCCTATATTCCTCAATAATGGTGCATTGATTTTTAAATGGATCTGTGGCAGCAGTCACAATGAAAAAACGTTATTTCATTCTGGAGTGCTACTAGATTTTTGTGTACAATGATTGTTAATGTTCCGGTGTCCCTGATCTATAGTTTTAAAAGTGGTGGTCCCAAAATATGTTTATTCGTAAAATCTGTATTTATATATTATGTGATGTATGTGTGTTGTCATAACAAAAGACAATTTGTGTTCATGTGGCTGAATTGTGAGTTTGGACACAGAGCAACCTTAACGAGGAAAACGCATACAGAAAAAAACATTTTTAGATTTAGATTTTATTGTCATAGCTCTGTATGTCTGCCTGACCTCTGATTGACCTTAGGAACTACTATGCATGATGTGTGTGTTTTCTCTGTCATCAAACATTGTGATGTCAGGGATATATTTTGTTTTCCATCTGAAGCTCAAACATGTTGGGCAACTAACACCAAAAGTCTGAGCACGACTATTAATTGTCCAAGAAACCAATATTTGTGGTATAAAAGGTGCTACTGATGAATATAATTCTAATTATAAGTGTATAAATATCTATAGCATACACATACACTTGGCATAGCAACTGTGTAAATAGTCAAATTGGATGCCAAAATTGCTAATACATGTATACAGAATAATGGCTGTAATATTTATTTTTATCCCTGAACAAAATACCAATTAAATTGTGGTAAACTATAATCAAATCAAATTCCCACTATATATGTACCATGTTCTATTTTGACTAATGTTTTTTTTTTTGTGTATGAAATAGTGCTTTGACATTAATAAACATGAATGCAAGTGATGCTTCTGTATTCTTATGACAGTTACAAACTGCATGTTTCAAGGTATGAAATAGACCAGAAGGAAAGTGTAGTACAGCTATGTTCTCAGCTGATGGCAATATTGAGTAACAATACGGTATTCATATCCTCAGCCTAACAGCCATCTCATTGTTAGAGGTGTATTACTTGCAATATTTCAGATTGTGCTACAGAAACACACATCATTGGATGGATGGAGAGTATCCTTGTTTTTATTTTTAATTAATTTAAAAATAAGAAAAATAAGACGGGAAGCCGGGAACAGGTTCTGCTGACTGAGAGCAATAAGCTGGGTGGAGAGATGAGAGAATGACTGACATGATGGAAAGCAAGGAGTCTCAGATTTACTAAAGCAGTTAAACTGTGCACCACTACGGTGAGATGTAGGAGGGGCCCGGACAGGAGTCAAACCACAGAGCCTAGTCCCTCCATACGCCGGATTGCCCGCCCAGTACCGACAGAGTAGTTTGGGAGCGGTGGACTTTGTGTGGCCCTGTCTTTCCCTAATGGGGCTGATCGAGGGTAGCTACTGGAACGTAAGTCGGGACTTGATCACCCCCCGGCTGGGTCACCTGAGTGAGGGGTATGATGTTGCGAGACCCGAAACCCTGTTGACATCAGGATACATCACTGAGGATACGTCCCAGGTGCATCCATGCAATGTTTTTTTTTGTTCTGCATATACAGAGAACACCACCAGTAAGCCAAAAGTGAAGCGTTTAAACCTGCCAAAGAACATATTCACTGTCTCAGGTTGCTTAATTATAACATTTCCGATTGTATCAACCATGCCAGCGTGGCTTAAAAGATAAATCTGAGGTTTATAATACAAAGGTTACTGGTTCAAAACTCAAACAAATCAAAACTGAAAGTCAACTAAAACAAGCACCTCACAGAACTGAAACATCAAATAAAAAATGTAATACAATATAACTCAAATGCCTCTATACAAAACTGGTCAATACAAGCTCATAATGTTCTCAGTCTTGCCTTACATGTCTGCAAAGCTTAAGAAAGCAATAACTCTTGGTTGATATGCTGAAGGTTTAATGTACAAATCTCACATTTTCACAGTCCATCTACCATGCCATGCAGCATCTTCCATTCCAGCATGGCTGAAGTGATAAATCTGTGCTTTATAAAGTGAAGGTTTAAAGTTAAGAGCTCCTAGAACATTTTCAGTCCATTTAAATTCTAAAGGGTGAGTTAAGTTTGTTTTCCATTTGATTATTCGGCTCACCTGTGTGGCTCAAGAGTAAAACCCAGTATTTTTAAACTAAAGGTTGAGAGTTTAAATGTGCCAGTGAACATTTTCAGTCGTGTCTATATAAATTCTAGTTTGGTCAAGTAGTATGTTCTCAATGTCATCATTCAGGCCTGTCTGGTCTGTGTGGTGTGGCTCAAGAGTAAAACCCAGGGTTTGGAAACCGATAGGTTGCGAGTTCAAACCTGCCATGGAACATTTATTTTTCAGTCCGTCTAAATTCTAAAAGGTGGGTTAAGTGTAACATTCCCAATTGTAACTTACATGCCGCCCAGATTTACACTTTCTTTGAAAGGAAATAGATGTTTCATTTTAGCATTTTAAGTATGTCATTGAAATTCATACCCTTTTGTGTGTGTGTGTGTGTGTGTGTGTGTGTGTGTGTGTGTGTGTGTGTGTGTGTGTGTGTGCGTGTGCGTGTGCGTGTGCGTGTGCGTGTGCGTGTGGGTGTGCGTGTGCGCGTGCATGCGTGCGTGTTTGTGTGTTTTGTGTGAGAAAATAGGTGTGATTATTTTTGCACGTATTGGATTAAGAACTTTTTGGGTAATATATTTTCAAGTATTTTATGTAATATTTTGATAAGGCTGTTAATGTGTTATAGTATATTTGACTCACAGCTAAGCCAAGTCTATCACTGCCCTGTGTGCCCTGGCCTGTACCACAAACTAAGGTTCAGTTTGTCCCCTAGCTGTTGGTACCTTGTGAAGACACAGCTGACCTAC
>OOFJ01060611.1:0-10132 GCA_900323375.1 Benthosema glaciale
CCACCGGCCCGGGTCGGCAGGCCTAGCGGTATTGCAGCGGTATTGCGGCTAGGGGACCTATACCTTCAAATGGCACTGTTGAGCTTCACACTGAGCATTATAACCATAACAATAGTACAGTAGAGAAGTACAGTAGAGTGCAGAGTAGTACAGTACAGTACAGTACAGTGCTGTACAGTAGAGTACAGTACAGTACAGTACAGTACAGAGTGGAGTACAGTACACTACTTTACCATACAGCACACAGCACCGTACAGTACAGTACAAAGTAGAGTAACTATCATCACAATACAACCTATTGTTGCACCTCTTAGTTACTTCACATGGTTTGATTTTTTTCCAGGGCGCTGAGAAGATACTGGATATGAATGAATCAGGAGAACTTCAGGATCTTCTAACAAGAATTGAGGTAAGTCTCTGTTAACACAGGAATATGTTTAAATATTCATGTTTAATGTTGGATTTGATCATGTATGCAGTTGATAAAATCACAATATATTATTCACTCTTGTTTGCCTTAAGCCATTGAGATGAACAAAATGAGAACTGTCATTTTTCCTTTTTCAATGAGAGCATCAATAAAACACCAGTCAGTTGTACATCAACATTTGAACGTCACTAATAATAGAATGCTTGCCACTGATTCTACTTCCAACTAAAACGCACTAAAGTGCGTAATAATGCACTGTAGTAGTGCAATGTAAGCAAAGGAAGGCCTCTTGGTTACTGGTCACTGGCTTTGGCCTGATTTGAACCCAAAAGCCTACACTCACCACCAGTATCAAATGACCAGCAAAGCACTGACTTATGCAGTTACTGACTTGAAAAGAATGCGAGTGTCAAAATGGCGAGAGTCAAATTGCACCAAGGAGTGAATTTAGATTTAGGGCTATACTGTAGCATGCAACAACCACGCCATAGGAATTAAATTGGAGGTCAGACCTCTCAAAAGTATTTACATCAGAAAACACATCTCTCTGCCGTTGACAATAATAATATTTAACAATCACACTCACATAACCCGTCATGCAAAGCTAAAGACTAATTAATCTGAAGTGGCTGGGAGTCATGCCTTTGTATGTTTAGTGACATTATGAAGAGCAGCACTTTTAATTTTAGAAGTCGTAGGTTTTTCTTAGATTTGCTCCTGTGAATCTTGTTTACTAGAGTTTCCACCCGTTGAAGTTTTATTAAAACTCTGGTGGTTCTTTCTTTCCCTCAGAGGGTACAGCAGCCCCACACGTGCCAGATTTGTGGGGGCTATGCCTTCATCCCCTGCCCCATGTGCCATGGCAGTAAGATGTCTATATATCGCAACTGCTTCACAGATTCCTTCAAAGCCCTCAAGTGCACTTCCTGCAATGAGAATGGACTGCAACCCTGTCTGAGCTGCAGCCAATGAGGATATTAAGTGCCTGTCCACAAGCAAAATCCTGAGTGTTAATTTAACTCTGAGAGTTAAATGACCACTTAGGTTTTACTGTGCAAACTGTTCTTTCCTCTGGGTCTGTAGGCATTGGACTGCATTAGTCAGTGGAACACATACACACAAACACACACTTGCACGTGCGCACACACACACACACACACACACGCACACACTTGCACGCGTGCACGCACGCACGCGCACACACACACACACACACACACACACACACACACACACACACACACACACACTTGCACGTGCGCACACACACACACACACACACACACACACTTGCACGCGTGCGTGCGCGCACGTGCACACACACACACACACACACACACACACACACACACACACACACACACAGGAACACATGTCCCATGGCCATTTGTCAGTAAAATATTAATTTGTAATAAAATAAATTAATGGATTTTGTATTTGGTTTATATTGTATGTACACTTTATTTCCGTTGTGTAACACTGAGAATAATATCTGTGTAAAAGCAGATAATTATGTGTCTTCAATACAGACATGATGCTGATAGGTTCAGAGGACAAAAAGAAAAAGGAGAGACAACAGTAACAGTATCTCATAATTACATAATCTGTAGTGTAATAACTACTAAACATTCCATGGCTGGACTCTAGTCTTCATCCTCTAAGCAGCTAATAACAGGGCTTGATTATCTCAGCAGTCAACACACGCTTAGCATTGAAAAGTCTCAAAACAACGCTGAATTGGGAGGTAGTACTGAAGGCTCACTGTAAACGTGTAAATCTATAGCCTCTCCCCAACGTTAATTAATTAATTACTGTAGAAGTGAAAACAATCCCTTATTAGCAAGGCTCACGTCACTGATCCCATAACAAACAGCATGAGGGTCAGCAGTCAGCACAGAGGGAAAGTTGAGTTTCCCTCTGTGTGCTGACTCCGTTTACAATCTGCACATTTCCATATTATAGTTGTAAAGGTTAATAAATATCCTTTCTGTCTGCTCAAATGTTTCACAAATATTGCCAAATTAGTTATACTAGACCTACTTGGGAATGATGCAAGTTGGGAACAATGAAAATTGGGAATACATACCTCATCCTAGTATGCAATACCTGTTATATCCGTTGTCAGAGCACCCATTTTAACTGTTGTCTGTCTGTGTAACTCCTTGTGCAGTGGTAAACGTCTGTGGAGAATTTTGGAAGAGTGCAAACTGACGTGAAAGGCGGACGGCCTAAGTAATGAAATGGCTCATTAGGTCCACTGACAGAGCCTTTTCTGGCGGTTCTGGACAATCGTGCATCCGACGAGTGGTCGCAGCGGCGTCATCTCAGGATTTAATAAAATAATTAAAATGAAAACAAGACAGTGTGGAGATTTCAGCCAGCCTGGAATGTAACACCTTGTCTTGTCCCGGGTTTCGGGGGTGCGGCGATCAGGCATTCAAATGCTAAATCTGATGTCTTTTGGGTTTTTTTGCGTGTCTTGGGGACACACCTAGCCTATTCTGAGTCTCAGTATATCAATCACCTGCTCTGTACAAGCGTGAGGTAAAGAACTTGAACGTATCTGCCTTAGCCAACGACTTCATCAACCGCTCAGCTGTAAGGAGAAACACTTTCCTCATGCACTAAATGGTACGTCAATAAGCGACCGCCACAATTACGCAAAAAAACTCTTTAACTCTTTACTGTTGATCATGGTGAAATGTTGAAACAATGCTGAAACAAGTCATGACTGAATCATGTTGTCGTGGTGAACTGAAATCGTACCACTGTGTTTATTACCAAACTGTAAAGAAAAGTACTCAATGAAAGAAAAATCGAGGCGATTGCAGCCCCCATGACGATTATAAGAGGTTTTCGCCCCTGAGTGGTCGGATAAACTGCAGTTCAGTCTGTGGGGCAAACGGTTCTCGAGTTACGTGGATTACAGACGTATGTACGTACACACAGAGACATGGTAAATTTATTGGATACAGGATAGGTGGGCATACTGGGCACTAGGGACAATTGGCTATTTTGTCAAAAAAAACTTAAAATATATATTTAAAAAATGGTCTTAAAGGAGCATTCAGTGATTTGGGTGATTTGTAAAAAAAAAACCCGGTCCGCCACAGTAACAAGATGTGCAAATGCACACGATCTACAGTGTAGTGCAACAGGCCAACAGCACGTGCACCAAGGCCCGCCCCCACTCGATCATGATTGGATGAAGGCTTTCTCACACCACCAAAATCGAAACTAGGTTTTTTTTTTACCCCAAGGGCTCACTGGGGACAGAGGAAGTCAGCACTCAGCACTTAAGTAATAATGTTAAGTATACATTATGTGAACATGCACGGTTCATCATTATCAGACGTATGCCCCAGAATAACTGGATATAATCATAATAAATAAAAGCACTTGATGCATTAAAAAAATATAAGATATTCCATGCATTATTAGGCGTATCCACAGCAGGGACCACAATCCAGTTTTGTTTAGTCAATTCAATAATATATTGGTGACTATTGACAGTTGGGTTCTAGTGAATAATTTAACAGGAGGAAAACGTAATCTCTTCCACTTGCATATGCACAACGTTAACCACCATACTCGTTCCCTTTCACATGTACATATCTACGCTATGTAAATTCAGAGTCAAATGTATTTCAGATAAAGATAAGGCTAATGTTTCCTAGCCTGTCCAGTGGGCTATAGGTAGTGGCACTAAGAAGCCATTACTGTGAGTGTGAGCCTCAGATTAAAGCAAGCCACCACCAGTCCATGTCATCTTTAAATAGACGAGCGGTATAACCACACGACACGCGCCATTGTAGGGTTTTTATGTTGTTTTTTTCAATGGATGATGTCATTTGCTATGGCTGGCGTCCAGCTCTCTATGCTATCATAGCCCTGTACAATGCTGCTTGAACATGATTCGACAAGGCAGCACTGTAAAGAGGCTAAAAGCGTAGAGCATCATAGATGCGTCCTCGTTGCCCTTCTTCGTTGTACAGCCGCTCGAAACACACAGTGCCTTCTTCCGCCATCCTTCTCGGTTTTCTGGCGGTTTCCTGCTGTGATGGATACAGTAATAACACGATTATGTGGAGAGAGAGGGAAAGAAAACGGCACAGGCGCGTGCGCGTAAAAGACAACTCAGATTCCATCCAGATTAAATGTAATGCCGATAGTAAACAAGCCATTAGTGTGTCTGCGTTGCATGCAGGATATGTGACCGCAAGAACAGTTAGGAACAACGAACAAATAACGATTCATTGACACTTGACAGATACATCTTACCGGACAGGGTTTGAAACCATGTTTATGTTGAGGTTAGGTAGGTATGAGGTTTTTTAAACTAAAGACCCCAAAAGCAGCAGTCTATTGCGCCCCCGTACGGTACGATCGAAGCCGGGGAAGGGGAAATTAACGTTAAAACATATGAATTGTTGCCAAAAATGCTAATTACGTATATAGTCGAGGCTATAATGAAATCAAACAAGACAACGGTTCATTATATAGTTATAGGCGCAAGGAAGATGATTCTGTGTCTGATAATGTGCCAGGTGTGCTTCAACGCGTGATTTGTATGGTATTATATGAATAATAACTTACATCAGTAAACTGCTATTTGTGGTTGATTCATTGGACTATGCACACGGGACCATTTAAGATTGAACTGAGGAGGGGGAACATGGAAGGGAACGAGATGGGCAGTGGCATGGTGGGCACAATTGACTTGGGAATGGCATGAACGAGACATGACACCAAAACCAAGCACACCCAAATCAAATGTTAGACAACATTTAATGATTTAAAAACCTGTAGCGAAGAGTGTCCTTCTCGCTTCTTTCTCCGGGCTTGTCGAATCATTATTTCAGTCGATTGGGTTTTTAGTGTATGGTCCAGCCGCGACGCCGTGCGTAATGTTTTCAAGCTCCGTCAAGCGAGCTTAAATAAACCACAAAACCCGCATGATGTCAGAAAATTGTAAGCATTTGGCTTCCGGTCTGTGAATTTCAAAATAGAGACTCGTGTAGGAGGTCTTATAATGTCAATCAATCAATCAATCAATCAATCAGTGAGTCTTCTCACTGATTGATTGATTGATTTAAATGATATATTCACAGTATGCATTGCATACTTTTCGACATACATTTCGACAATTAAGCCTACAAGCTCCAGAACCAAGTCTGGCTGTCATAGTTACAGTCTTTGTGATGAGGTCAGCAGCAGCTATTTGGAGAATTTAAACTTAAAGCTAGTTGCCTGCAAGCAAGACCATGTTTATGTAGTAATACCAGTGACCTCGCCCGGTCGCGTGCACGCATCCGCCTGGCCGACTTCAGACGGGAGACTGCTGGGCGAGCACTGGCGCTTTGGCATGGGGGTCAGATCAACATATGGAATTCATTCTGTACTGGCCATATATGGAGTACGTTTTTCGAGTGTACAGGGTTTTAATTAAGGTCAGATCAAGAGTTGCTGACCGGCTCTACAGATCTAGATGATAGTCTTCTCCATCTGTATCCAGGGTTAGATGAGGTCAGTGCTGTGATCTTCATGGAGATGGCCATATATGGTGATGATGTGTCACGACGCGTGACCATATAGTATATGGAGGCATTAAGGGTCTCCATGAGGTCAGATCAATATATGGAGATCTAGGGTCTGCAGGTAAAGTGTAGGGCCTGCAGGATTGTGAAGTGAGGCAATTTAGTTTTTAGATCTACACTGCGTTTTCATGATCGAAAAAAAATTGCACGTGTGGCAAAAAAGCTTTTATTCTTTTTTAATTAGTGGACCGGAAGTCAAGTGCTTACCACCATCTCTCATGACGCGGGTTTTGTGGTTTATCACTGGCTTGACGGCGTTTAGAAAATTACTGTTTTTATTGACGTCAGCATAGACTCTTCTCAGTTCTCAATCATCCCTACAATTGCACCCGATATTTAGCTGAACCACCACAAATTAAAAGGCCTACTATAGCTTCTGATCTAAAGGTTATTCCTAATTCAGATCATAATGTTTAGGCATACAATAAACCACCATGTTGTAGGCTAGCAATGGTTTTCATATTATTTTTTGGGAATATAAGACATCATCCAAAATAGACACCAGGTTGAAAGTGGCCGAATAATGTATGCATATAGGCCTAGTTGCAAGCAAGAAAACACTCGTCATTAATGTTTGCCAAACGGCACATGTAGCCTATGCTACTGTAGTCGTGTGTAGATGCGTAGATGTTGAAAAGAGATGTAGCCTACTCAGCGCCAATCTTAAATCAGATAATTGATCGTAAAACCGGTTAAGAGATGAACGGACATTAATAAAATGACTGAATGAGGTTAAATGCGAACGCTAGAGGGTGCCAAATACATTACTCATGAAAATCCTGGTCGATCAAAGTGCAGACGGTCAGGCCTAACCTAAAACGTAGGCTATTTATAGTATGTTGCATCTTACTGCTAGCCTACTTCCTGTATGGCAAAGTATATGTATCTTTTTTTTGTTTCCTACTGCATGTAATGCTGCCATTACAACCGAATTTCCATCATGGATCAATAAAGGTCTAGATCTAATACAGTAGGACATAGCAGTGTGCTGCCTATAATAAACATATAATTTGCTATGTTTATAATTAAGGTCAGCATATAAACTAAACACCCGCTGTAGGTTCATTAAATTCAAATAACAAAACATTTACTAAAAATACATTACCATTATTTTAAGGTCATACTAATAACGGATATACTGCATTTCTCTTTGCATCTGCAGTCATAGTAACAATCAGTTGTCTCCTAACTATAGCCGACCTGAAAAACAAAACATTACACAATTAAGGTAACGTTTACTTCTCTTTAGACATTTTAAAGCCCTGCATGTACTACTCAATCAAAGAAAATAATAAACAAGAAACAAAGCCAGAAAATATAATTTAATAAATTAATTTCAATTTATTTAAGTCCTTCAGCAGTAGTTACACAGTCCTAACCAAAGGGAAATATAACATCAATTAACAGCTTTAAAAAATATATAATATATATATATAAATCCACACCTGCTGAAACACCAGTTCACATAGCCATTCATTCTTGGGCTAAGCTTGCAGGTATGACCCCTACCTCCATAGGCCCGCCTGTAACTCCATCACAGACATCAAGTGCAGAATAAAAGTAAAAGCAGGCAGTATGAGATGCAGATTTGAGCCGAAACATTGAACAACTGCGATAAGTTATTTGCATAAACTAGTGTGTACTACCAGAACAGTGGCCTATTATAGAATGCATGGAGAAAGGTCAGCAGTGTTGAGGAACATGCCACCATGTCGGATAAGGAACAGTAAAGTGGGAGAGAGTATAGTCAACAGAAACATGGTGGCGCGTCCATCTTCACTGCTAATCAGTCTCTATTCATAACACAATGGCCGTTTATTGTCACAATGTTGCTATTTCCACAACCCACTGAGGATGACGAGTAAGAACTCAATACAGGTAAGACCATTCGACTCTATAGTTAGTTTCTACAGATGGTTACTCTATTTGTTTGGTACCATGTTTATTTACTTGCCCCCATAAGACTTAATGAAATTGTTCAGCATGTAGCATTTCACAAGGTGGTCCACTCCAAAAAAGGCTAGCCCTCGATCACTGTTATTTACAAAAGGGGGGCATGTGCTTGTTCTGTGTGGATGCGTCTCCATAGAGTACTTCATCTTTGGAACTATACAATCGGTCATCTAGTGACAAGCTGCAGATGTAGCAAGATACGATTCTCATCAACTTTGGAGAACACCACAACAGTATTAAGAGAGGGATCTCACAGGCCTACAACTGCACCATGTATTGTAGAAGAGTATATTTTCATACTCTACTATATTAACTGCTCCGTTTCAAGATTGGTCAGCTCACTCAATTCAGTCAAACACATCAAATGAAAAGACCCTTTAACCCTTTCTAGACGGGGACCTTTTTGGTGTTTCAAGCATTATGTTACCAAGTGGCGCGCTACGAGCTTGTAGGTCTGCTATTTTTGAAAAATCGTGAAAATGTGGCACAAAACTTTGAATATATTGTTTCAGAGTGAACGTTTTTAAACAGCTCTTGAATTAGAATGTTGCATATCTTTGCTCTAACTGTAAAGGGCCATCCACAGCACACCTTCATACCATCATTGTTGGCATTATAGCTGTGGTGTGCTCTGCCTTCCACTTGAGCTATTCATATTTATAGCTATAGTATTAGGTGTGGATGGCTGTTAAATCGATTCACAACTAAAGCATACCTTCCCTAATAAATTATTGTTTTGTCTATATAAATCTGCGTAAGTACACTGTAAGCAGCTTCGTGGTAATTTCCTTTGCACTAGAGGAAAACACTACCAAGCAAATATAACAGCTAGGCCTACTGGTCATTTTTTTGAGTATGAACAAGTCATAACTCGAACTAAATCCAATCCCATGCATGTGGGAATGTGGACACAAAACAACTATGAAAATCTAACTGTGTAACATATTTACACAGACAAATCATTCATGTTAATTACATTTAGAGTGTAAAAATGGGCCTACTGTATAAGGGACATTTTTTTTGCACTCAAGGTTAAATTAACATGATGATTCTGTGTATGAACTGAGACCAAAAAGTCCCATGATGAAATTCGAGGAAACCATAATGGTGAAAATCCTCAAGACCTCTTATGAAAACCATGAACCCCTCATAACAGCAAAATGCAATTGACAGAATGGTTACTGTCACAATACTGCCCTTGTATGTGATTCTGATTGTTTGATATAGCTGTGTGTGTGGGGTGTGTGTGTGTGTGTGTGCGCACACAGACAGCTAGGTGGGCTAGGTCACCCTTCCCTCTCCTTTCTCGTTGGGGCGTTCCGTATTATAGAATCTCCAGGTCTACGTGACGTACATCAGGGTGCCGTTGCTGTAAATGAGGCAAAAAAAAGAAAGCAGTCATTCACTGCATAGTAGTGTTGCACGGGCCGACCTGTAACCCACGGGTCCCGCGGGTTACCCGCAGTGCGGGCTGAGCTGAGTCAAGATATTTTTACTTTATGGGGCGGGTTATACTGTGATTTTTACATAATGATTGTTTTTGCCACAAGTCCTGGGAGGAAATTTGCGCAGCCTACCGGATTGTTGTATTGCTGTGCTGGTTGATATGTACTCCAACAAAAAATCCCCAAACAGCAGGACTATACTATAGTCTGCTACACAGAGCGTGCCGTGCACTCCCAACACACATGCATGAGCACACTCCGCAGGCACGTAGCGGTAGCGTGGCTGCACACAATAATCATCAACGTCACTGTGAGAAGTGTGTGTTTGAGCGACAGTTTATCTTTTCTCACCACAGTGGACATTCTGTTCTAAACATTTTCCCTGTGCGTCCTTGAACAGTGGTGAGTTGTAGTTGTCTACTATCTTGCCGCATCCTTGTGTTCTGACGGTATCTGACCGACACTCCAGAGCGAGTGAAATCTTTTATAACCACCAGCAGTCCAAGCAGCACCTATGCCTTTCCTTCAGTGCATGCAAGTGTGTGTGCATGTGTGTGTGTGTGTTTGTGCGCAGCGCACGTGTGTGGCAGAGTGAGGAGTTGGACAACATTAACACCAAATGTTTTCATTCACGTCAGGTCTGCATTTGACTGGAGTCTCCAGACTCCAGTCATGTTGTATAGGCGCCTATAACTACTGTAGGCTAT
>OOFJ01060617.1:7139-19931 GCA_900323375.1 Benthosema glaciale
TATGCCATTACAAAAACTTTTAAAATGATGTGTATGTCAGGGCGGTATCATATTGTCACAATGTATGTTAAACTTCACAAATCATGTAAATGGTATATCAAATCAGTATCTCCAGTCAGTTACAGGTGGTTGGTGTGACAGAGATGAGGTAAAAAAAAAATCTGCATTGATCGGTGTTCTGTCGACCACCACGGGAGAGACCTAGGCCTTGTTATCTGCATATTGTGGAATTGCCTGCTGAACTTGCTAAAGATTATTCTTATTAATAGTCATCCCAGCTTTCTGCTTTGGCCCGTTGCTTTAAGTTTACAACTTATTGTTGAAGATGACACAGTTCCTGTTAAACCATGCACAGAAAAGTCAATTTTTACACAACAGTTAAATTAATACTGTGCGTGCACCGGTGAAGGAATCAATGCAGAATTGTATGTGGGACATGTCCAAGCAGGAGGCGAGCTGCACCCACTGTTATAGATGGAGCTTGTTAATTGTTGTTGATAACGATCACCATCATCACCTTATCGATCAGGCTTACTGAGACGGGATCTTATCAAGCCCACTATTGAGCAATTTCTATTATTTTGTGGAAAGACGGGAGACAATATATTCTGAACAGAACCGGTATCTTTTACTAGGGCCTTCAAATACTGTTACTTTTACTTTTAAACAGACGGAAGGTAATTGACCTTTTTAACCAATAAAATAATATTAAAGAAACTGTTAACTGGTTAATATGTGTACCGTCACTTTAAAAGTGTAATTTTGTTTACCGGACAGCGCTGGTTGGCAGGTACTATTGATTCACTTTTAGACCGACATGTTTGTGCCAGCATGGACGATTACATTTATTTCTTGATCGCCTCGTCTTGATTGTTTAAACATGATGCCATGGGCCGCTATACTCGATAACAGGCTTGATAAGCCCAAAGCTTATTGATAACGGGTACTCAATAAGCATGTTATCTGATTATTTTTTTGGGGTATCGGTTATCGAGCTCCATCCCTACTGGTATCGGTTATCGAGCTCCATCCCTACTATGCGTCCCACTTGATGGCATTGACCTCATTCTACAAACTACATGTATACTGTAACATGATGTTTGTTTATCATTGTGGCGTGGCGCCCTCCCTGGATCAGTCTACTGAAAATCCAGCGCACATTATGACCAGGAAGATGGTCAAGCAAGAAAGGTCCTGCTGTTCTTAAAACGTCTATGGTTGGTTTAGTTGGGGTCAGTCAGCGTGCCACCTAATTATCAGATTTTAATTCCGATTTGAAAATGCCTATATTGTGGGCTGAGCTTTAATAGTGTGCAGTATGTGTGCTTATTGGGGTCTAATGTATAAGCAGTATCTTCAAACTAACATGCCACCACTTTGATATGCCTTTTTGTTCTGATTGCTTTCTATTTCAGTCAAGTCTTAGAAAAATGTGAAGTGCACTTTTTCATATGTTGGGTTCAGCTTATAAGATGTTGCTAAAAATGGAAAGTCCAGGCTTATTCTTGTTTTGTTTTTTGTTTGTTTTGTTTATTACGTCATAATCGGACGTTGATGGATGCTTGCCATTGTCTGACTCCTTTGTTTGCTGAGAGCCACTATTGTCTGTGTCAGACTGAGAATTGGGCTGTGGTTGGTAGCCATCTTGGCATGCTGAGAAGCCCAGTGTGGAATAAGTGCTGTGACGGCACTGCTGTCTCTCCCTTGCCCTGGTCTAGGGTGTGGTCACCTATTTCCAAGACGAAACAATGAAGTCAATGTCTGAAATAAATCACTCTATTTTGATATTAGAAAACAATGACTGTGTCCTGTATTTGTATTATTGTTATTAAGCTTATAGCTTAATTGATTGATTGATTGAATACTTTATTGGCAGAAATGTAATTAGTACAGCATACAGTCAGACACAAATTAAATCAGTACAGGGTACAGTCAAACACACAGCCAAAGGGAACACCGGAAAAAGTCCTTGCGGTCTTGTTTCCATTCAGGTCCTGGGTATTCAGTTCATAATTGGCTAAGTAATGATGCGCTACATGAGAGGCTTTGGTGTTGTGTGATTATATCGGTGGTGTTGGCATGACACAAGTGCCTTAAAAGTCCCTAGCCATGCTGCACCCGCTTGTCACAGGAAATGTTGAAAATCAGCACCAAAGAATGAGACGGAATGTGAAAATCGCACATACTGAGAAAAACCCTGTATTCCCATGGGAACGTTTGCTTTATATGACATGACACGGCGACACGGAAGCGACTGCGTTGCAACATGCTCAATGTACTGCACATGGCAGTAAACTCTTGCATACTGTATGGTCCTGACCAGGATAGAAATCCATTCTTGAATTTCTTGGTTTACAGCAACCCAATCACGGTTCAAGCATCAAGGAACCGTGTCACCAACAAAACCTTTTAAAATAAAATGCTCTTTATATTTAATATTTTATAAAATAGATTTATGTAGTGAAAACTGAAAATACATGGTAGAAAGCTGCACATCTGTAATTCAAACGTAATCATTTAAATAGTGTTATGTTATATGAAGTAACAAGGGGCTACTTAACTGTGAATACATTGAACAAAACCAATGTGCACTGTTTTACACAATCTATGTTCATTGTAATGAATGTATATCTCAAAACCTGCAATGTGCATTGTATAGAAGGCATAAAATAACTAAATCAGTGTTCACTGTATTGAATGTAACAAATCAATGGTCATTTAATGGCATGCATCTGGTTGAAGAGTCCTTATGTAATTAAATCAGTTATTTGTCAATGAAGAAAGGTCGGATTTATACAAATGACTACCTGACTTCAAAGGTTTCATGACATTCATTTAAATTTATTTTTTATTTGTTTTTCTTTTAGGTTTTATAACCTCAATGACACCCACACAACCTGAACTTTGAACATTCAGTGTTTTCTCTGTGTTCTGAAGCCTTTTGAGCTGCAACGAAAACAGGCAAACAGGCCTCAACAGTGACATCTGCTGGCAAATTGTAATGTCATATATGCGATTTGTGGACTCTTACATCACAGTCCACAGGGAAATCAGAGCACCTGTTTGACCCAGAAAACCCCAGACCACAGAAAATCTACTGAGTGTTATAAGTTCAGGTTTTTGGGTGCAATTGAGCTCAGAAAACTTAAATAAATAAGAAAAAAATACAAATACTTTGTTTTAATGTTACGATCCCTTATAACATGAGACAGTGAATCTGCCTGGGGACACTTGGATTACTGTATAGTTGAGTTCTGAATTGCAAGAGACAAAGAGAGAAAAGGCAAGCCTACTGGGACTTGGAAGTCGTATTGCTTAATGTTGACTAATGCAATATCAAAACCATCTAACTGCTCAAAAACTGGAAACTGGAAAAAACTAGGCTACTTTACAAAATGATCCAGCGATTTGTAGACTACAATTTCAGGCTATTATTTAGCAGCAGCTAAGGGGGTCTAAAACATTATGTAATCTGATGAGAGATCCAGGACATACAACAGGGACTTTTGGAGGCTGGCAGTTGAAGCAGATTTTGTCCCCTTTATTGTCTCACAGAGTTCTCCGTGGATTCTGCATCTGCGTCTACTTCATAGTCACGTAGGTCACTGGAAATGTGGATTTCAATTGTACTAGACTCTGAACCTACAGTAGCAAAACAAAATAGGAGGAAATTACTGGATGAAGCCTCTTAGATTCTATTGCTTTCTTGTCATAAAACACGTTTGCTTGATTAACTGCTACTGCTAAAGACAGACTCTTCGCTGACATTCTAACCAAATGTATTTTGGGAATTTTTATGCTATTGTGAATAGCATAAATAAGTCATGACTAGTTAGTTCATTAATTACTTTTTGCCACCACACTGAACATGTGATTTGAGTTGAGTTTATGATATTCAGGGCTATATTGATAAACGAGAAACAAATTCCATGAAAGCTGATCTTTATTTCAGAGTGATATATCAATGCAAGGTACCTGAATATTGTAACAGAACATTTAATTGTTTTTGTACATTATCTATGGTGCACAGGAACATACAAATACCACTAGGGGAGAAATGGTACAAAACCATACAAAGTTATCCCAAAATACATTTCATATTTTGCCCTCTTTCTCCATAATGAGTATAAATATTAATATGCTGATAGTGAATCTCACTCTGCATATTAGCTTAGCAGCATCATACAAAATTCCAGTCAACTAAAATAACATTAGCAAATTAATACTTACACTAATATTTTGCATACAATATTACAGTACCATGGTCCAGTCTCTCCTAATCGCCTACCATCACACCTACATTATCACAACTTAAAAGACTGCTCTAATGTTTTTCTGATGGCTGGAACACCTGCTGGAGGATTAAAGCCTCATCTATAAGAAAACACAAACTTGATGATAAGAGACAGTCTAGCAACAGCTATGAGTGATACCATGTACTGTAGATGATGATGATAGTGATCGTGATGACTATGATGGTGGTGGTGGTGGTGTCTGGGTGGCCAGTGTGACAGGACTGGACTTTACCAGCCCTGATATACAGGGGAGCTGACACTGTCACCACCCCTGTCCCTGCCATGCCCATTACCTTCTGAGTGGACACTGATGGCATCGGAGGGTGGCTGCTGCCCGTTGCCGGTCATGTCCTTCTTATTGGCTTCCTGAACATGGCTCTGATAGAGCAGAGTGGACCCCACCATAGGGTTATAACCCCCTGCGTTGGGTACCGACGTGGAGGCGGAGTCCCAGGCCAGCTCCCTCCGCCTCTGCAGGCTGAAGTCCACGTCGAAGCCTGTCCAGCCATGAAACGCCAAGGTGTTCAGGAAGCCTTGCATTGGGTTCAGGATCCCCTGAGACAGCAAAGCAACATTAAACATTAGAGTGGAACATTTAAAAAAAAAAAACAGAGTTTTTGATCTGATGCTGATACAGATTTTAGAGGGTCTGTTTTAACCAATATTTAGTTAAAAGGTGTACAATGTTTAAACAACTAAACTTATTTATTATAAAACAATTTTAATGACTTTTTAATAGATATAAAACACACAAACTGAACTTTATTTACCCACTTAAGATAGTGTTTCTCAACAGGGGCGATACAGAGAAGTTCTAGCCTTGCGTAGCCAGCCTCCAATCTGCCTTTGCAAGGCATATTGCTCCAGGCAGATTGATATTACTCTGGCTATGTTTTGAAAACATTTGAAAAATGTTGCCTATCCCAAAATATGGATGCCAGGCTGAACGTGGTTAAAGATCAGGACATGTATATCCTGATTATAATTACCGTAGGCAATCATGCAGCCATCAGCCGATCTCATTACTAAAGTCAAATAATGGACGATATGCTCCTGCTGTGACCCACCATGATGAACCACGTGATGAGGGCTGCATTCCTTATGTTCCTCAGGCTGCTGGCGTTCATGTCTGGCTGCATTTCCAGGAAGAACAGCAGGCTCTCGTTGATAATATTGGGCAACCAGCTTAAAAAAACATCAGTTCAGAGGTTGTTGTTTTTTTATTGCATGCATTAGTATTTACTATGTGTAAATTGGGCTTTATGCTATGATAACCTGAAAAAGGAACATAACATACCAGATGGAAAAGACCAGCATGATTTTAAAGAACCGTATCTTTATCTCTGTGGCCAGGCGTCTCTCATTCTCTGTGTAGATTCCTTGCCGACCTTTTAGCAAAGACGTCACTAAATGGAGAAGATGAGTATGGTGGTTATTTGCTGCTCGTGATGAACGTGTAGCTATTGTTTGTATACAGACATTTGTGGAATTGTTAATTATGTTCAATGTTAGGTAAGACCCTACTGTCTTGTTATCATGTTGTTCACCAATGGCCTTTTGTTTAGTTCTGCTGAGTGAATATTACAGAATCAGGATGCTGTGGCATACAGGTCTGGTATTTACTGTTTTGATTACAGTCCTATGACACAGGCTCCACTCTTATGTGTATCACTATGGTCTGATCCCTGGCCTGCTTTCCCCAGAGAGCTACTTGACCACCGACCTGTGTGTTTCATGTCTAGCATCTCAATAATAGGCAAACATTTGGCAAAAATAGCAGTTCTACAAGCCCACATTGTGCGCCTGAGCGGCATGTTGTGAGCTTGTACATCAGCTATATACAGAGATTTTTGGTGTTGAGGAAAAAAACCGGACGGAGACCAAGTGGCCTATGGACCCCTGTGAGACCCCGGTCAACAAAGTGGTTAACATACACTTATCCCATGAGCCCATATAATAAATGTTTATCTTAGAAATACAAAGTGTCTCTGACTCTGTTTACCGCAACATCCTTTTTCATCCAGAGATCCTCCACACATGCAAGTGGGGTACTCACCTGCGGATGTGGTACGGGCAAACAGCACAGGGTTGACCAGGAGCACCAGCAGCATGGGGCCGTAGGTGGTGACGTAGTGGGGTATGGCATGTTGGAGGCCGTCTTCACAACTACAGCAGAGCAACAGTGAATGATGTTACACATCATTTCTTTACCACGTGAACTTTGATTAGAACATAGAACCAATTCTTCTTGCCTATGATCATGTGCCTATGCCACCCGCCTTTTGATTTTATATGCTGGGATGGATGAATATTAGATGAATATTGACCAACAATAACACTTTAGTAGACTTCAGGCTTTATTTTCCCACAAGGGGAAAATTCCCTTCCACAGCACTGTATGTATGATACGATAATATGAAAATATTCTGTATGTGATATCATACATTTATTATTATGTATTATGGGATCGCAGTAGCACTCAAAATCCCCATACATTTTTGTCACTCAAAATCCCAATACAAAAAAAGCCCCCATATATTGTCACAGTGACACATAGCCAGATATTAAGTGCCACGCCAACAATCCATGTCATTAGAGAGCCTGTGGTGTCTCTCGAGTTCAGTAGAGATGCCGCCCCTCCGTCACAGTCTATGGGGAGGATTTCAGTGTAATATGTAAAGATGTTTGGGTTTTCTAGGCATGTATGTACCGAAATGCCAATGCGTGCTATTTCGCCGGGTGCCTTTGAGGCCGCCGGGGAAAAAACACATCAGGGGGGCTGGGATGGCGGTTGCCGGCCATCGGTGGGTACCGTCCCTTCCCATTCGGCATGCCAAAACTAGCAAAGTGTTGCACATGACTAATAAAGATAAATGGTGTATGAATGAAAGAGAACATGGTGTTCATGACAAGTCCTCCAGGCTGAATACTTACTCAGAAATAGATGGGTAGTAAAGCATGGCCACACCTTCCACACACAGCAACACAGCCAGACCCCATGTGATCATGTGGTAAAGGATGATGGTGCTGATGGGGGAGACAAACCAGTCATGAGACTTGCCTCAGAGCTCTTACAATACATAGTAGTACAGGGCTTGGTTCTCTTCGCAAATAATACAAATAAAATACTGAATGGCTGAATTTGCATCATGATTCGTGAACTTATTTCAACAGCATGTGAAGCAGCAGTCCAAACTACATGATGCATCCCCCAACGGGCTGCTTTAAAGCTAAGCTGTTTTCCAGTGCAACTTGTTAAATTGCTTCCTGAATGTCAACACCCACATGGATTTCAGGGCACTGCAAATGGGTTAGTGAACACAGAGAGGGATAGTGGGTTTGTGACGGACAGATATATCTGTAATGCTCTAGGGTGCCTTTTTGTGAGTTGTTAACTCTACATGAATAATTTATACCAATATTTGTTATGCCTATCAGGGGTAACACATGTGGCTCCATGTAACAGGGCAGGAGTGATGGTGGCAAAAAAAAGTGGGACACATTTGCGGGCACCTGATTCCTGCAGATCTTTTCACCACTAGGAAGACATCCACAGCATAGCAGAAGGTCCACCAGAAGGACGCACTGTAGAACAGCTGGATCCACATCTGCCAGAAATACAGTCAGAGTCAGAGTCAGTCAACCCAAAGCAAAACATTGTTCTCCATAATATAGTCCATGAAGAAACAAAATATAGGGAGAGATAGAACTGATTCACAGATGTCATATCTGATAAATGTGCTGTATTTAGTTCTTGTATGTACCTGTATTGTTTCATTTTACAGTAACAAATGAATAATTATACTATATAGTTTTAAGTTTCTTAAAATATTCCTTGTTGAGTGTTATTTATGGGTTCAGGAATTCAACATGGTCTCGAAGATCAAACTTAGCAGTAAACACATCAAACTTACAGTAGGCCTTTGTTGATATCTGCATGTCTGGAGACATTGACTTATTTTATTTACGTTTGTACTATATTCTTCAATGTTTTTTAATCATTACCCGTCGTGAATAAAGCTGTCCAATATTATAAATAAATATGTCCTGCTTTCCCTTGTACTGTGGATTTGCATGTCTCACAGATGCAGACTTCACCATGGTTGCTGAACTGCACATCAGTAGTGTACCATAAAGCATTATGAAAGTACATCATACATACTGAACTCCCGACACAGAAGACCTGTGGGAACAACACGTCACTGCTGTTGGCCATTGAGATGCTGTCAATGACGTTGGGAAGACCCAGCCAGATGGATGACCGAAAAACAATACCTGGAGAGGATAATAAGCACACAATAAACGCACAATCTCTGCTTCAAATAACTCGCATGTCAACGAACATCGAGTGTGAGTAAAAGATGGAAGAATGTAAACACAAAGGAGGAAACTCCTGCAGGGGATGGATGGGGTGCATTTCAAGGCATGTCTGGTAACAATTAACACTGAAGCACATAAAGTTGTTGGTCATCTGTGTTATTAAGAGCTCTGTTAACTTGATTCTGTCATGGAATCCTTTTAATTGATATTGGATGTAATGGAAATACGAAGCCCCAAGGTATGCTTGCTTTGTTAGGTTCCCCCCCTGTTTCCTACGTCAAGTTCCAGCTGCATTGCTGTAAGACTTGGGAAAGTGTGAGATGTGATACATGATGATATAGTTTACATGCTGTGCATTTCAATGTAAAATGTGTCAAGTGGAAATAGGGCATCAGGGACTACAAAACATGTTCAGTGTTACTTTCATTCAGCATCTCCTTTCAGGTATAGCTACAAAAGTAAGTTTTGTTTTTGAAAACCATGAAATGAATATCCTACATATCATTTGAAAATGCTAATGTAAATGTAGAAAGATGGTCTATTCATACAGTTTTGCAGTAGGCTAGTTCATAATGGTAATTGTATATCGTAATAATGTAACTGTTTTAACTTTTGTACAAAGTACCCCTATAGCAGCAGTAGGCTAATGACTTTACAAAGGCCCGGTCTGTCTACTCTTTGAAACACGTTTCAAGCAGCATCATTGGGATTAGATACACTGACATGCATTGTGTGTTTTAGCCTTAAAGCAGCGACATGTCACATACATACATACTGTACATTAAGCCCAAAGGTCATAAAAGGCCTAATATGTCAGGGTTAAAAACATGAATACACATATTTACAAATATGACACGGGAAAGTATGCGAACTAAACAAAGATCGTCTTCGTTTTCACATGTTAAAAACAATCATGGAAAGAATTTAGCAGCCTAATTAGTGCCTGCAGTGCCTCCATCAATACGCATGAACGCAGTGTGGATGTATGCCAAGTGCCAAAGAGTTTTTCTTACCTGTACATCCCAATATATCACATATACTGATGATGAATAATATCCGTGACGACGACGCAGGCTTTGGAAGGGGGTAGTGCCCTAGTCTTCTGTAACCCTTGCGTTTTGGTAAAATTTGCACTATCGTAAATATTAAACTCAGACAAGCGCTGCCGATACATAACGCGCCAAACAAGACAGGCTGAAAAGAAATGACAAAGTCTGTTGCTGCGTCTCTGTCTGGGCAGCAGAATGTCTCCAGCCGTGGGGATGCCATCATGGACTGGAAGAAAATAGGCTACCGTGTCAGAGGAAAAAGGAAAGCGAAGAAAGAAAGTTGAGTGCACCACTCCATGGCCTAACTCTCAGAGAAATCACGGGTTGAGTCATCATGTGCTTTCATTTAATCCTTGCAGTCACGGCCTAAAAACTATGCCTCACTACAAGGAGCCGACAAAAGCCTCTTGTGTGTGTGGGTAAGGTTTACTTTAAAGTGGGCTATTTAATTATAGGCAAATCCACCAAGCTATCTTTATTTAGAATGTTTACAGTATGGTTCACTTCAGTGCGCCACTGATTGTGCATATATTGGATTCATGCATGCATCAATTTCTGATTTTCTGACATGCATGACATTGACTTTGCATGTCAGAAAATGCAAAGTCCATGGGCATATATGGAGGGGGGGGGGGTGACTATGTCTGAAGAAGAGTACTAACTGACTGTGAAATGTGGACTGGTTAACTTTAAGTAATCAAATGGAAGGTGTGGGCACTGGGCAGGGTTGGCTCAGGTAGGGGCTGGAAATTGGTGTCTAATGCTGTTTACACAGGCAGCATGCAATTCTATTATCAATTATAAACGGCGTGCGACATGAAGATACAAAGATGCATCCAACGTTTGTAGCTGCTGCAAAAGCTACAAATTGAGCAATGGGTTCAACTTCCAGATGCAAAGCTACAAAGCTACAGCTGTAGCTGCAATGACACACGTCACTATACGGATGCACGCTTGATGACGTCACAACCGCGTGAGCAACAGATTTTACAAATCGACAAATTATGCCGCAATCTTTGCATCTGCCCGTGTGAATGCAGCATTCATTTTCAATGGAAGCAGTGCCGAATCAACCCCTCCGAGTGCCATGGCGTTACACCAAATCAAAAGGCCCCACAATCATGAACGACACTTTATGCGTTCGCACGGCCAATGAATGAGCGCGTGTGCGTTCAGCGCACCGTCAGCGCTATCGCTGCTGCTCCCATAGAGTTAAGGGCATTGCAAACGGGGAGCGATAAAAGTCGTCTCTAGTTCATTTTCAATGAGACCTGCATTTTGTGCTGAGAGTTATTATGCGAGCGCGGCCCCGTGAATTTGTCGCGCGTGCTCGTTTCGTGCACACGCCCGCGATTCACCAGACCTGGATTCTGTTTAGCTTTTTTTTTAACACTCGCGTTATCGCGCCCCTCTTGAGCAGACCTGTAGCAGACCTGTGGTTGATCCATGCGACAACGTATGCGTTCACCGCTCCCCGTTTGTAACGACCTTTAGAAGGCTGCTCCCCAACGCTGGATCTGCTAGTTTTGAGTCTCCTCTCACTGAGTGGTTAAGAAACTGTTGGAAGATATTAGCTGGGGTTTCTGTGTTGCATTACATTGAAATTGGTGACCTACTGTATACGGTTTAGACGGAAGCAACAGCTGTACCTATTTGAAATAGTCTAGCACAGGGCCCTACAAGCTGTGGGCCTTTGAGCTTAAGCTCCACTAAGTTCCAGTGTTAATCTGGGCCTGAATGAAAGCCACAAAGCAAGTCTGCCGTTGGTGGCTGCTACAAAAGATACAAAGGTACAAAGCTACAAATAAGTTGAACTGGCCTCAACCTCAGATAAAGACAAATGTGCTGTGAATCTTTGCATCTTTGCCTCTGCCGTTGTGAACGCAGCATTAGGCTCATTAGGTCAACTGGCAGAGCCTTTTCTGGCGGTTCTGGACAACCGTATATCCGACCGACTCAAGGCCAGACACTGCACTCTGTGGGGTTGTGTGGAACGCGTGTGTCGAATTTGAAGTTGGTGGGGCGGTTCTCAAGTTATGTGGATTACAGACATGCATACGCATGTACACACATACCGTACTCACATACAGAGATTCGGTGCATTTATAATTAGAAGAAACAGATTTGACCTTCAAAGGCTTCCATACAGAGAACACATTCATTTCTTTCACACAATGCTATGTATTCCAGTGCGCAGTGCCGAAGAAGAAGCCGAAGGCATATGGGTCATGTGTGGTAAACTCGTAGCCACTGCCACAGGAAGTAACAACTACAACCAACTAATATGACCTCCATTACCCCCACTGTCCTTGCCTGTCTGCTGCTCTCTCTAATTGTATGGCTTGGTGCCACACACATAGGCCTACCCATATACACATCTATGGTGCCACCTGGTGGTGGTTGGATTCCTGAAAACGTCTTCCTAATCATGTAATTTAGACAGCATGTTATTTGCATTCATTGTTCGTGCAGGTTCATATCATCCGTGGAGTAAGTACAGTACAAGTGACTAAGTACATTTACCTTAAGTACAATTTTGAAGTACTTTACTTGTGTAACATACTGCATTTACCACCACATGATGGCGCTGTAACAACAGCAACATCTGTTACACACACATGTATCAAATAATACAACTTGATTGTTTCCATTTTCCAATACTTTGACTTCTACTCTGCTATACCTCTCAGATTCCAATGTTGTAATTTTACTCCACACAAAATGTATTTGAAAACGTTAGTAACTATACTTACAAGTTACTTTGTAGATTTTGATTATTATTACAAAACATACATTAACCACTTCAGCCCTAGGCCTATATACACATTATAGCCCTTTGAAAATACCAGATATACGTTTGTACAAGCTCATGGGACACATTGTGAGCTTGTAGATCTGCTATTTTCAAAAGATTTGAATACATTTGAAAACTTGTGAAATTCTGACATTCTGCATAATGAGTAGAGTACTTTTACTTTTGGTACTTTAAATACATTTTGATGCCATATTTCTACATTGCAATATTGATACTTTTTATAGTAAAAGATGTGAGTACATTTTCCACCACTGTGTATCATCCAGTTTCAATGTTTAGCTTACAGATTGTTATTTAGATAGGATATTGTTTA
>OOFJ01060635.1:1413-13812 GCA_900323375.1 Benthosema glaciale
GGGGGGGGGTGCAGAGAACCACAGCAACAACAATAATAACAATAACAGAGAGAGAGATCTGCAATCCATTTCATCAGCAGAAAATGAGCCACTTTTGAGGGCTCAAAAGCAGAGATTTCAGCTTGATTGGTAATTAGTGACTGTATATTGGTCTTCAAATGAGGACAATATTTCACTGACTCATGTTTTGGCTCGCTTGTGGTGAACTATAATTTATGTCTGCTCTGCTGTGTCAAATGTTTCAAGGGTTTTTGATAAAGCGTTATCAATACAGTATGTGCACACCACACAAAACATGTCTGTATGTCTGAGTGTCTTATAACAAGTATGTCAGTCGAGTTTTTATTCATCTTTGTATGTTGTATGTCAGAGGTTCCCAAATTGGAGTCCGGGGACCCCCACGGGTCCTTGAGGGAGTTCCAAGGGGTGCCCCAGCTATGATGGATAGTTATAGGAACCCAATGGACCCTTATGGGTCTGTAACTCTGAGAGTGTAGCCTACAACTGGAATCAAATGGCCGGGTCCGTTCGGTTCCATCTCAGAGTTATATTAACGTTGATTTTACAACATAAATTGAGGGTTCCAGAGATAGAAATGTCATTAAATGGTTTGGGAAGTTTGGAAAGAAAAGGGCTCCATGAATCTTTTTTTAGTTATTGTTTTTCTTCAGCCCGATAACCTCTCCTCTTTATTATTCCACGTGCCACAGAGCGATGATTTGGATCTGCCAAAGAGCGACGACGGGGTGGACCTGTCCCCAAACAACGGGCTAAACACTCCCCAAATCATGATCGACGGGACGATTCTGCCCCAAGGCGACGCGAGCCTACCCACGCAGACGACGACCAGCGTGATGGACCTGGAGGTGATGCAGCTGAGACAGAAGCTGGACGAGCTGACGGGAAACATCAGCGACCACGGCCTCACCTCGGACGAGGACGAGCCCAAGTCGTCGCCCCGGAAGGCTATGACTACACTGGGCTGGAGCGGCCATGAGGGAGACGTCATGACCAGCAGCAGCCCCACCACCAGCAGCAAATCCCCCTCCTCCTCCAGATCCCCCTCCTGCAGATCCCCCTCCTGCAGATCCCCCTCCTCCAGACCCTCCTCCAGGCCAGGCCACTTGGCCACCGACGCACCGCTGGGAGGCATACTGGAGCAAGCGGAAAACCAGATGGCACAGGTTTGTCTTATTTCTCCATCCAAAAAAGTAAAGCGAAGCAATAAAGTCAAATGAACTCAACGACACATTAAATTATGATGATGAAAATGTCGATGACAACATTAACTATATAGTTAATTGACGTCAGGATGAAATGTTCTGAATAGAGCTCAGCACACACATAGGCCTACTGTACTACAAACTTTAATGTATTCGCTTACTAGTCAGCAAGTTTCTCACAATACTCTCCCCCCTGCTGCGTATACTGTAATGCAGAGAAAGAAAGAAAAAAACGCTTCCCCATGCTCGCCAAAGCCTTATTTCTGCCACTTCAGTTTGAACACAGCTCAAGCGCCAATAGTAATAAATCACATTACTCAGCCTTATTGTTTATGCTCCCCTTTTGACCGTTTCTGGAGTTCCAGATTTCTTGAGACGGAGAACAGGCTATAGAAAAAATAAGTCTTGCTTGGAAGAGTCCCATCCCCGAGGGCTTGAATACAACCTGGTGTCTACCGTCAGGAAGTTTCACAGTTTCATTACTATTTGAAAGTTTTGACTTAAATTAAAATATACACAAATAATTAGTGTATATTACATTTTAATATTGTGAAAAGAACATAATTTTTTTTCATATACTGTAAACCTTTAACCACTGAAACTATAGTGATTATAATTGTGACACATCTGCTGCATAATAATTGCCAATAATTGCCGATGTCACCAGATAAGTCAAACTGATGTGATTCTTAAATGTCATGCCAATAAAGCTCCTTTGAATTGAATTTGAAATTGGCTGATTCCTGTTTCCTCTATGCCCTTTGAATTTCGGTCCATCAGTAAAGTGCCTTGTTGTTGGAGCTCTGTGGAATGGCTGCCCTGGAAAGCATTAAGCAACTCCTTAGATACTATTGTAGTCTCCAACACCAACAGAGCTGATTGTTTAGGAAATTAACAAGATATATTTGGTAACTTATGTTCTATAAAAAGCAAGACTTTTGCGCACCTACAGTCGACTTATGTTCTAACAACCTTCTTTGTTCCAGTTTGGCTCTGAATCGTACTTGGAAATATCGTACGATTCTTGAATTTGTCTCAGCCCAGATAAAACTTCAGTCAGTCTTGTTGTTTTTTTCATAATAATATTTCATTGAATTGTCATGTTCTTGTATGAGCTTGTAGATAAGTGTAAAATCAGTCATTACGACGGCATCAAGACCCACCAAAATACATTTTAGTTGACTAAATCAACCGTAGATTTAGTCTACTAAAGTCGTACGATGTTTAGTCGCCTTAAACTAGACTAACACTAAAACATTCCAGGTGATGTAATGTGACTGAAACTATAATGGAAACTATTCAAAAGACTAAAAACTAAAATATAAATTTGCTCTGACTTCTGTCGTAGGTCAACTATTCAACGGGGAGCCCGGATGGAAAATGGCGTGCCCCAGAGGAGGGACCCCAGAAAGGTATCCGCCGGGGCTCCGCAGCCCTGCTGTGTGAGCTGGAGAACAAGATAGCTCAAGCTACTGCCAGCGTCCAGAACACAAAGAGTGAGGTAATTATGTCCGTCCTCTTGATCAATGTTTCCCAACATTGACCATGCATACAGTAGGCTACTGTAGGCTGTAGGCTACTTTCAACGTGGCACCCCTAGTTTGGATTAAGTAGACAAAAACAAATGGATGGATGGACATAGACCAGTGGTTCCCAAACCTTTTCATGTCAAGGACCCCTAGATTGACACTCATTATCCTGCGGACCCCCCATTTGAAGATATATACCAATAAGAGAAGTTTTTCACGGTTCTAGTGCTCAGTGATTTTCAACCATTTTCATTTCAAGGACCCCCAGTTGGACCTGAATTAGGCTACGGTCCCCCCTTTCTATCCCTGGGACGCCAAAGTATATTGTAAAATCAAAGTTAATTTAACTCTGAGAGTGTACAAAGGGCTTAAGTAGTCAAAAAACAAGTGTGTTTGGGGGGTCTCAGCCTTTTTCAGGTGGAAAAAGTGCTTACTGAACATTGTTGCATTATTTTCACTTTTCAGCTATGACCAACAACGTCTGACCCTGGCAGTTAAAAATGTCCACCAGTTCCCATTCTAGATTTAAAGATCGAACGCTTTCAACACTTTGGTAGAGATTTGGATTGTGTAGTAGCTACCTTGACATGATTTATAATCTAAAATGTTCTACTCGATTGACTGAAACAGGTCTCAAAGTAAGTGTTTTATCACATTACACAATCGCTAATCTCTCAAGACAGATTTTGTCAATGTGTTGCCAGATTGCACAATCACAAATAAGCATATTCTGTTCAGTATGTTACATGCTTTCTTTCATATTTTCTCTATTATTCATGTTGATTTTACAATTTGAAATTGAACGATGATTCGGACTGGATCCACGGATCCGGATTGGGATCTTCAAATAATAGAATCAACAGGAATATGAGCTTTTTCATGACCAATTTTTAATGCCATGTTGGATTTTATAATAATGTCTTGCTCTGACATCCGTGACATGTTACATAATTTGCTATTTCCGTGGTTTGCCTTTATCTGTGTGCTAATTGTGACTTTGAAACCTGTTTCACTGTGCAATGTAAGCCAGTGCGTTGCAACTATTGAAGATATCTCTATTTTTGGAGGTAACTAACTACTCAAACCAAACCGCTACCAAAATGTAATTTTGCTTTGATGCAACACTTTCATCAATGTTTGACTTAAACGCTTTATGTGCCAACACCTTTTTTTCATCTTAGAAAATAAATAAATACAACTTTTCTCTCCTCCAAGGTTTCTTATATACAAAATCGGATCACAGCCCTGAATGCAGCAGGGATGTCATCACCAAAAGGAAGAAAGGTGAGGTCCATTTAGTTGAATGGAACTCACACACTGTAGTGTATAGGCTACTAAGCATAGCATTGTCAAACCACCACACAAGGCCATTCAACTTCATGTATGTGATCTCTTTCTCCATCTGATATAATGGGCCCTATGTTGGGGCGGGTGCATTTGGCATTTGGCATGAGGTGTTCAGTGCCAGTAAACCGCTGAATCTGACAATTTCTAGAGGCCATGTGGCATTTCTTTTGTTTGATATTTTGTATTGTATTAACTGCATTTTATTTACTCCTATGATAATTTGACATTCTCTGCTTTTTGTTGGTCAGTTGGTCAACCTTCAAGTTCTTATTCTCTTCTTTGTATTTCTTTTTTCTCCTTATTTCTATAGTCTTCTATTCCGGTCCAAGCACGGAGGCTCTCCCAAGACTTTCCCACAAGTAAGAACAATCTGCTGCCATTGAGCAATCCCCCCTGGGGAGCTCCTGACTGCTGGAATCAAACATCTTAACCTTGTTACACATAGAGAACACAATGCTGTCATCTCTGGCCATACTTGTGTCAAACGACGAGTGCCGTGCTGGATCGCTTTACCGTTCCTATTTTCTCACTGGGATAGCAGCCGTGCCCAAGGTTGCATACTAGGGGACCAACAAATGCTGGACGATAATTTGTTCATCAAATTATTATAACAATAGCCCCATTTATTCCAAAAGACAATGAAAGATTTGTGTGACACTTTACATTTACAATTCTGTCAACGAGTGCATGCACGGTGTGGAAGGAAGTTAGCTGAAAACATAGCAGCTAGCCTCGCAGCTAAGCTGATGGAGCATGAATGCACTGTACATTGTGGCTATCGCATATTATTACTTCCAGGTCAGGCGGACAGCTTTGCGAGGAACTCTCTCTACAGGGGCTCCCTGACCCAGAGGAATCCAGTCGCCAAGCCTAAAAAACAGAGACCTTTTGCGGTATGACCTCTGTATGATCTCCCCATCCTGTGGTGGTGGTGGTGGTGGTGGTGGTGCTGGGGAAATAAATGTTGTAGTTCGTCTGTGGTGGTGGGCTCCTGGTTTGTCGCCACAGGGGTTTTGGGGCTGTTCTTTTATTTTATGAACTCTTCGATATTTCAAGGAAACTCCAATGTGGCCAGAACCAGTAGGCTACGCTGTGTGGTTCTCTTGCACATGCACAACCAGCACACTGTGTGTTTCATGCGTAGCCCAAGAAGAGTTAGCTCCCAATCTAAAGAGGTTCCCCCTAGGCCTGGCTCATTTAGACATTTTTGGAATAGGGTATTCAAGGGTAGTGAGATACCAGATGCCCTGGGATGCCATGGATCCTCTAATTCCACAGTTAATATGCTCTATTAGTTAAATATAATTCATTGTCCCACTAACCACTATGCTATGGTGCCTGGGTGGGAACACAGAATTCAAAGCAGATCCAATGTTTGCAGGCATTTTGGCTTCAACATCATGAATGATATGTTTTTTTTGTAGTGCCACCATAAAAATGACAAAATATTTGAAAGCTGGAAAGAGAACTGATAGAAAAATGAAACATTAGGGGAAGATGACGAACGAGAAGAGAGAATGAGAGAAGAAAACAATTTAAATATAGTTATTTGCTGATCTTAAACACTCCCAATGTGTTTCTTGTTTCGGAGGATTTGAAACACATGTGGTTACTTGCATCACACGGAGCCTTTCATATAGGAGGGTGCCATTATCATGACATTATCTTACTATACCACAGTGTCAAACATTTCAACTGTATATTTCACGAGATTGCACGAAGGTCTCCGGAAAGCCATCGAGTAATCATGTCCTCCAGGGATGCTTGGTTATGGATGAGGCCACCTCAACATGATAAACAAGCTTCTGGAATCCCAAGTTTTTCCCAACCAAGGGGTTGCATACAGTAGGATCATTAGTCACTCTCTCCTCTAGGCCAGGCGGTGGATGCCAAACAGTGTGTTGAGGCACACTAGTCTCTGCCGGTTGAAAGATCAATAATATGATTCAATTCAGCATTGTTACAACTTACAATTTAGGCATTTAGCAGACGCTCTTAAACCAGAGCGATTTACAGTAAGCAAGAACAAAAAAACGTGGTAATACATCAAAACATAAAAATAGTCATCATGAATCCTACGTATAAGCTTAAGAACCTAACAGTGGAATATCTATCTAAGGAAACTATACAGTATAGAGTGTTGTGACTACATAAATTGCTATCTAAGTTAATTAAGTTGAGCCTATGGCATACGCCTGTAGGAGGAGAGACTACGGCAAGTGCTATTGTTCTACCTTATATACACTGATGAAATTAAGTTAATTCTGTACATTTTCTCTTCGACTTCTTTATGGACTCACAATCATCTCAACAATAGACAAATAATTCCTCGTCCTCAGCATGCAATGATTCACATTGATCTGTTGCATCACTTTAACTTTGTTGTTTTCGATGTAATTCATTCCAGATTCATCCTTGTCATTCTCTGTTCATTCTGCACATGATTTTATTCACTCGCTCACTCATTCAATCAATTAACAAACATTTTGTCATTGTCTATATCAGTGGTTCCCAAAGTGGGACAAAGTGGAGTCCTTGAGGGAGTTCCAGAGGGTTCCCAGCTAAATCATAGTTAGGAACCAGAGTAACTTAAACTCTGCGTACACTCACAGAGTTAAATTAACTTTGATTTTACAATATACGTTGGCGTCCCAGGGATAGAAATGGGGGACCATAGCCTAATTCAGGTCAAACTGGGGGTCCTTGGTTGAAATGGTTGAAAATCACTGGTAGAACTGTGAAAAAAAACTTCTCTTATTGGCATATATCTTCAAATGGGGGGTCCGCAGGCTAATGACATTGACATGAAAAAGTTTGGGAACCACTGGTCTATATGTCCATCCATCGATTTGTTTTTGTCTATTTGTCCATTTATCTGTCTGTCTGTCTGTCTGTCTGTCTGTCTGTCTGTCTGTCTGTCTGTCTGTCTGTCTGTCTGTCTGTCTGTCTGTCTGTCTGTCTGTCTGTCTGTCTGTCTGTCTGTCTCTGCAGAAACCAGTAATGGCACAGCTCCCATGAGGAGGAAGTTGAGCATTATCTGAGAGGCAGCATGTTCTGTTCTGTGTCAACAGCTTTTATCCCTTTATCATGACATTTTATCATGACGTTTCATGACATTCATTTTCATTTCTTTTTCTTTTTTCTTTTAGGTTTTATGACCTCAATGACACCCAAAAGGAGAAATAAATGAACGTTGAACATTCGGTGGATTTTCTGTGCTCTGGAGTTTTCTCTGGGGTTTGGAAGCCTTTTGAGCTACAATGAAAACAGGCAAAACAGTGAAAACAGTGACATCTGCTGGCAAATCCCATTGACATATATATGGGATTTGCAGGCTGTGACATCACAAACGAGCAGGGAAATCAGAGCACTTGTTTGAGACAGAAAACCCCAGACCACAGAAAATCTACTGAATGTTAAAAGTTCAATTTTTCGGGGTGCAATTGAGCTCAGAAAACCTACAAAAAAATCAAATAAGCTTTAAAGCATAATGGCAGCTTCTGGACCAACAGTATTGATTGACGTGCACTCAGTTTATTGGCATAGATTGTAATCCAATTCCAAGACAGGAGACTATAGGATGTTCAGCTTCAGTGGCTATCAACTGGAATGCGACTAAATGTCATGGCATTAGTCATCATGAATGTCATTCATAGAAGTGTAAATGTATACGCCATTAAAGGGGCTCCACCATGAATTTTTCATTTTTCTAATTTTTGGTCTTTTTAGGTTCCCCAGTGTTTTTTTTTTAAACAGTCAGACCTTCATTGAGAAATCTATGATTTCTGAATGGTCGTGTCTGAATGGTCCCACTCAGATTCTTCCATTTAGTGACATCACTCGCACAAACCGATTTTAATAGTCCTTCCCCCTTTACTTTTTCTTCCACCCTTTAAGTCATTGGTATGGATGGATCATCCCAGTCCCCACCTCCTCCCACTGTGTTCAATGCCTCCCTCCCACCGAGACTGAGGTGGGCGGGGATAAGTGGTGAGGAGAACCAGGGGGTGAGGGTGCCCCTGAGGTGTGGACATTTTTGGTAGTGCAGCTGAAATGGCTTGGTATAGCATCCTGAGAGGATGGAAATGAATGATCTGAGTGGTTGTTTAGGCTTCAGTGGGTATAAAGAGGTATTAAAGGGCAATATTTATACAATACATTGGATTTTAAATTCATGGTAGAGCCCCTTTAAATGTTCCAATTAATTGAAAAAGGAGGACCCTAATGTAAACAGGTATTTGTGCTATCCTCACAGTTTTTGTATTGACCTGTACTTTGGTTTGAAGTGTACCCATTCTGCATAGTGATGCACCGATGTATCGGCCACATAATCGGTATCGGCCGATATTGGTGTTATCGGTCAATATCGGTATCGGCAAATAAAACTGACATTAACCTATGGCAGTAGCCGATATTTATCTGTTGTTGATAAGCATATATTTTGTATTGGCTATGTTGGTATGTTGGTTATCTGTAGCCTACCAAGCCGTAGATTCATTTATTTCTTGCATTGAATATGTATTTGTTTCCCCCAGCACAAAAGGGGGAAATAAAAACAACAAAATCAAAATAATCATATATCGGTATTAGTATCGGTTATCGGCTAAATTGTTATTTCAAACATTGACATCGGCACAGAATTTCCATATCGGTGCATCCCTAATTCTGCATACTGTGAAATAACATTTTCAATCAATCAATGGTAACATTTGGTCTTAATAATTTATATATCATCATATATTATGCCATAGGGCCATAACCATATCTCTATGTGAAACTGTTGACATTATTACGGAATGTCAAAAAAGAACAATATTATCCCACATCGATAATGTATATCCGACAAGTAAGACTATAAATCATTAGTTATTTCATAATTCTGCATGAAAAATGTAATTAATTTATTCAATATTGTGTTTGTTTTTGCTTTAATAACTCTCGTTTGCAATTAACCACTTGAACTGTGTTTTTAGCCATTAAATGGCAAGAGTCATTAATAATAGCCCATCAGCAAATCCATTTCTCAGAACTCTTTATTGACTGTATGATGCAATTTTAATAATGTCATAATATCACATAACTCATCAAGCCATCGTGCTCATTAAAGCTTTGCAAACAATGTTGTCGTGGTCAGTTTGTATTTTTTTTATATATTAGAGTGACCAGATCCAAACTGTTCATTTGAGGGACAGAAGTGTGGGACAGGGTGGGGTTGGCACATTTAGATACTATTAAATGCCTTGATGTCATATTCAATTTGCCCTCTCACTTTTTTTTAAATGCTAAATTTGGTCATTTGTCCGGAGCAGTACTAAATGAATACTAGTCCAGTAGACACGATGAAGAAAAGAACACTGTTCTTAAAGTGTTTTTAAAGAGGGAGAGTGGTTTGACCTTCACGCTTTTTTTTCAAGCAACGTGAACATGTGACGTTATTTTGAAAGAAGCACGTCATGGTTTCCTCAATCCTTTTTACAAAGCTTAGAGGGAAGGCGTAGATGGAGCAATTTGAAAAACACAATTACTTTAAAAGTCAAGCGTATTATTATTACTATTTCCATGGCCATCTCTGTACTTTTGTGCAGGAGGACGCTATACGCCAAGTCTTGAAAAGACAAAAAAGTGGCCGCACACAAATGTAGCCAAAGTGACGATAAAAGGCCTAAGTGCCGATAATGGATCATCTCTGATTGATCATCTCTGTACTTTTGTCTACTGTCTACTTCTACGAATAACCAAAAGTACATGCTAATGATCCATAATGTATAAATCATGGATGGATATAAGTGGTCAGGACAAAAAGGCCTCAGAATAAATTGGGTCAGAATAAATTGGTTATTCGTCTCAACTGCCCAATTGTCATATTGACGTCATCCACCGGCCATTACTGCAGGGAGCCTTTTCAAGGCACAGTCATAGGCATGTTCTGTCTGTATCCACCACTGGTTGGTACCTGGTTTAACAAGGTTTGGATACCTGTCAGGCAGTGTCTTTATTAAAGTGTTAATTTGGGAAACCCAGCTCTCATCATCATGGTATGATTAAATCAGGTCATTCATTGGCATGGAAGAAATTCGTTTTTAATGGTCCTCAGCAGTGGCGTTTCTGGGTGTACTGTCGTGCGGTCATGTATTTGGCAGTGTGTCATAATTCTATGACACATTTAGACAACGTCGCCCCTCCTTCCAGAATATAAATAGGCAGAGATTGCTAACTATAAACCGTTGTACCAACCGTCACCTCCTCCATCCACGTTAGAATACACACACCTCAGTCACACCTCAACATCAGTGACATCTTTCCAGGGAGGAATTTAACTGTAATTTATTTCCACACCGGTTTATTGAGGCTAGCGGTGGTTCCTGAAGCATCCTACAGATAGTTCTCTCCTCACAGTAAGTATTATGTTTGTATTTTGTGTTCTATATAAAGCAGTAGGTTCCCAAAGTGGCGTCAGGGAACCCCCAGGGGTCCTTGAGGGAGTTCCAGGGGGGTCCCCAGCTAAATGATAGTTTGGGACCAAATGGAGTCTAATGGGTCTGTAACTCCGAGAGTGGGTCCATTTGTACACTCAGAGTTAAATTTACATAGATTTTACAAAAGTGGGGGTCCCAGAGAGAGATCCAAACTATAATGTTCAGTAGGCTTTATACTCACTTTGTCTCTCAGAGGAGGGTTGTTGAACAGTTCAGACACCTGCCTAGTGCCTATAGTGCCTACTTGCTGGGGCTCAAGTGCAATGCTGCGTTCACATTGAATGGAAGCAGTAACGTTAAGTTTACCCTTCAGCTACAAAGATACAAAGCTTTTATTGTATTTGTGAACGCAGTACTAGAAGCCTGCAGCTTATAAGGCAGAAGTTCAAATAGTCAGCGAAGAAAAGAACATTGAATTTACTTTTAAATTGTTTCAAATTGCCTTTGAATGGAACCGTCATTCTATTGCTTAAGATCCAGTGATTTCACTAAATTCAAATATCACTTTATTTGTTATTTTTATAATCCTCCCTACTATAAGTGTGCTGACCATACAATTAGTTCCTACCTATCCCCAGTGAACCTCAGTTCACAGGGCTTTGGGTGGCAAAGCCTTCATCCAAACAGGGTAGAGGGGGGCTTCCTCCAATCAGGGTCGAGCAGGGCTGGCCTTGGTGCACGTGCTGTTGGCCTGTTGTGTACATGTCCCCTCACTATAGAGTATGTGCATGTGTATATCTTGTTACCGGGACTTTCTTTTTTTTTTATCACTGAATGCTCCTTTAATGCTTTATGTTTTAAGTTTGGAATATCAAATCAAACCTCCTGCGTGACGATGGTTGGTGTTTCAGGTGGTTCTGGGTGTGGCTGACTGACTGGCCGGCTCCTGAGTCTGATGATGCGGTTGTGCGCATTTCTCTGGTTTCTCCTGATATTCCTGAGTCCAGCGTCATGTAAAGTTTGTAAACTACACAAAGATGAACAACACCCACCAAGCGTGGACATAAGAAGTAGGTACCACCTTGCATCTCGGGGACCCACTAAAAAAAACACACGGTTTCACCTGTCCAACCCTTGATGCTGAGTGCCAAGCAGGGATGGCACTGGGTCCCATATTTGGAGTCTTTGGTATCCAGCCATGGATCGAAACCCCAACTTCCAGTCTCAGGGCGGACACTCTGTCCACAAGGCCGCACTGGTCACACCAGCAGTGATGACACGCAAAGTGTGACTGTGGTATAGTGACGTGCAGAGAGTGTATACTCCAGTTTTATGGTGATGTAACTCCAGGGTGAAGTGATAAAAAACTACACCGCAGTGAATTAGCTATCACCTAAACTGGAGTATGTATGAGCATTAGAGAGGCAGGGGCCGACATACCGTAAGAGGGCACTTTTGGACAAAAATAGCAGATCTACGAGCTCACAACACGTCACGGTGCGACACGTTGAGAGCTTGTAGATCAGCTATTTTTGGGAGAGCGACCCAGCATTCTTTAGCTAGTGGAGATGCAGTGTACGACATTTTTGATTTGATTTTGATTTATTTATTTAACACAATATAAAAAGCAAAACAAATTTGGGGAATTATAGATACAAAAAATTAAAAATTAAAAGATCGTACTAAGAGGAGGCAAGAAGCCCATCCCACCCATGTACAATCTCCAAACATTAAAAACATGATTTAAATGCAATCTACATATTATTAGCAGATAACATGATTGCATAGTTGATAGCAGAAATTTAGGGTGAACTGATACATGATTATCATTGATTGTGAAACACAAGGCATAATTGTTTACAGCATAGTTATCAGATATTGTCT
>OOFJ01060639.1:0-10442 GCA_900323375.1 Benthosema glaciale
CCCCTGTTGCCATAGTTGAGGTACAGGCGATTGCCAGTATGATAGAGAAACAGGCTCAGATTGTGGTGAAACCGAAGGAGGTTTCTGAGGAATCCAAGAAGAGGAAAGAGGCACTCCTGGCTCAGTATGCCAACGTCTCGGAAGGAGAAGAATATCCTTTTGGTTTGATTAAATTATTAAATTAGTCTTGCATTATCTCCCATCAGCAATAAAAACATGTATGTTTTAGATCAGTGGTTTTCAACCAGTGGTCCTTGATAAGGGTTCCAGCGGGTCCCCAGGTAAATGATGGACGGTTGGTAACTGAATGGAACCTTATTGATCTCCAACTCTGTGTAAAATGAAACCAAATGGACCCTTACAGACCCATTTGGTTTCATGTTACGCTCTCAAGAGTTAAATTAATGTTAAACATCTGCATTACTTCATTTACAAGAATTCTACACAATTAGAGAATGTAGAAGAATTGTTATTTTGATCAACGGACACAAAATATTATTATAGTTTTGGGTCTGAGGGTTAATCTCATCACCCGATACTCAGTATGGTGGTCCATGGCTCAAATGCTGTATAAATCCTGGGCCTGCTTGAAAACCACTATTTTAGATTATAGCAAAAATGTCACCATCACTTACCATATCTTATTTAGGTACTTTTTTATTCCGATCGGCCCGAGCAGCATGGCACTGACACATTTTGTCACTGCCTTCCTCAGTGTAATAACACATCAAAACAGCTGGTGTCACTTTTAAATGGACCAGGGTTAAATGGACCAGGGTGAAACACCAAAAGCAGTCTCAACTAAGTAGGCACAACATCTGGCATGCCATGTATACAGGCCTAGCTTCGAATGTCACCATTCTGTAATCCGATGGCTTTGCTCAAATGTCCGTGTCACATGCTGCCCATCAGAATAGAATAAAAGTTCCTGAAGGACATATCACGAGCGCTGGAAATCTTTGTGCTTTGAGTCGTGTAATGCTAGATAAGAGACTAATCTGTGATTCTTCAGTCGTGCTTACATTCTTTTCAAAATTCTACTTTAGATTGTCCTCTATATGAAAAAAACAACAACATTTGGACAGGCTTTAATAAGTGTCTTTGTCAGTCATTTCCTTGACATAAGCACGGAAGTTGAAGAAGAGGAGCCAGCACGTGGAGCACCTTTTCCTAGTGATAAATGTATCCTTTCTAAAAATGTACAAGTACAATAGTTTTATAGTGTTGCAATATGTGTTGTGTAAATAATTCATACATCATAAATATTAATAACTATTGATTAGAGGGGCCGAATGATTGCAACTGTCCTTCACTAAAAGTCTCAGCCTTGTTCAAGAACACCAACGTGGAGGAGGTCATGAACAGACAAAAGCAGAAACGAGATCAAGCTCGGGATGATTCTCAAAAGAAGAAGGAATCTGACAAGATGCAACGTGAGAAGGACAAACTAGACAAGCAGGATAGAAAGGAGAAGGAGAAAAAGCGCACACAGAAAGGTGAACGGAAAAGATAAAAGAAAAAAGAAAACTACAAACACTTTGTACGTAAAAGGTTTTGTTACCAGAAAAATGTAAAAGGAATGAGATGATGCCTCTTTTTTTATCTAAACCTCATTGAGACTTGTGTGGACAATAATGAATTAATTAGACTGTCTATATATAGATAACAATGTAACACTAGAATGCAGCCCACACATTTTATGCTGATTGGGCTATTGATATTATTGAAGACTGGAAAACAAGGGACGAAGCTGCCAAATTGTACATGCCCCTTTTCTTTGTCCAGTAAAAATATGTTATCATTATGGTTTAAAGTCTGTCAATCCAATCTCATGTTTTGATTATTGTAGCCAGTCAGGTAACAATGGCCCTTAAAATGATCAAAATAGTCATCAGCTGAAAAGTGCAAGTACACTTGGTCAATGCCTTCCTTGTCTGTCTGCACTCCTACATATGTCAAAACAAATGTTCATATCTGTTTTGTTTTGCATCCGTTATATTTTATCAGTCTATGTACATTCATTGGTATGAGAATTAGAACAAAACAATGGTCTCTACCTTATATGTCGACTATATCATGTACTAGGATTGTGTTTTCAATGGGGTTCATTTCAACAGCTTTTCAAATAAAGAAACATTTTGAATATTACTTGCTTTATTGTTCAGTTGATGAAACAAAATTTTCTTATGAGAGTAAACATTTAGAATTAATTTCAAACCAGAACATTAATAAAACTGTTTTGGGTCCATATCATTCACAATATCAAATGAATCCAGAAGCAGTGAGGTGGTGTATACTGTATACTAGTGAAAATTAAGATATGCCCTGAACCTGGCCTACACACAGTTTATACTATTATAAAACATTACATACTAATTTAGGTATCTTCTGAAAAGAATGTAATAAACATGACATTTCAAACCTTTCAAATAACGGTAAACGCAATGAATTTCTCCTGAACAGTGGAGTTATAATGACAGATTCATCTTCTACTTTGCTTAAGGAGGAAACATGCAAAGCTAAAAGGAGGCTCATAAGAAAAGGATATGATTCAGTTTAAGAATATCTGAACAGACACACTACATTCAAATAAATAGTAAGTAAAAAACATCCACTTACTGTAAATGTTTAGCATAAATATGGCCAATAAATAAAGTAAAAGACTTATGTAGAATGATTCACATTAACACAATTAGGTATATATATGTATGGCAGGGAAATCACATTTCACACGAACTCCTAATTAATTCAACTATTCACGATGAGGTGCTTGAAAGACCTTAGATCAAGGCAATGCTGTGTTCAGTGATAGCGACAGGCCAGACAAAATTTTAATAAAAATCTATTTGAGCGGAACAGGGCTTAATTTGAGCCAATTCATAAAAACAATTGAGATGTCCAGTCAAATGTATGGCCAAGGGGGACAAATAGTTTTCAACTGTTATCTGCTAAATTGTTTTCAACTGTTAATCTGCTGCTTTAACATACTCACAAGATGAGTTTAAATTTCAACATTGGCTCCCAGATTGATTTATGAATGCTTTATGCTTCATTTATTTTAATTTCAATCCATGTCAGAAATGTTATGCTGTGGGGGATGTTCCTTTTATGGCCCTTATTTAGGCTCGAATGCTGTTGTTCAGCTTGCTACGAAGACTTGGGGCGATAAATATTTGATGAGCTTCCAATTGACTAGTTACAATCGCAAAATGTGAATTTTTCTCCACTGAGTCTCACTTTAATTAAAAAATGTGGGTGTGTCTTGGTACAATTTCATTTTTGTCTGCTAAATTATTCCATACAGCAACAGACTTTTCCCTGTGTTGCTCTCCTCACAAGCATCATCGCTGTCAACGGCGTAGTCAAGATGCTCAACTGATCTGGGCATGGTCATCTGGAGGGCACACCACAGCGCTGTACGGGACGCCCTTGTAGTGACACTTAGGTCCTTCAGTGCCATGGCCAGGAGTTGGATGCCTGTCAGAAGGAAGCAATGTTTAGGACAAAAACTGGGCAGTATCATAACCCTTATATTCAATGTCTTCGTTTTAATGAGCTTTGTCTAAACTTCCACAATGTACATCCATGTTGGATGTCTTCATTTACTGAACCCTCAATAACTCCTGCTATAGACATAGCAACTGAGAATGGAGCATAACCTTTATTTTGCGTTACACATAGATTAAAGCAAAGATTAATCTTACAACACCTGAAAATGTTGTTAGGCCAATGTGAGATTTATGAAATAGCGTGTGAAAGGAGCCAGGACTTGAATCTGTTTATGATGGTTGTTGTTTATATCTATATATTGACACTTTTTCATGCTAATTAAAATATTACATATTGATCATACTGATTCTGAAGATTCAGTACATTGCCTGGCAGTGTTTTAGACAAAGCAGCGTGTTCTTAACATTGTGTTGACCAATTACCTCTGTCCTCTCCGAAAACAGTCCCTCCTGTATTGATATACTCTTCCTTGCGTCTGGCCCTGGTAATCCAAATCGCCTCATGATGTCTGTCAATCGCAGAGGTTATCTCAGCATGGAATGGGATGCTGCGCAAACACTCCATTTGGCCAAGAAGCCTTGCCACCTTTGAAACAAAATAATTCATGTTACAAGTTGAAATGGAAATTAATAGGCCTATTATGTCTGGACTCTGGACCATAGTAGGCTAATACAGTGATTCTCAACCTGTCGCCAAATGAATTTGGGGTTGGCCCCCAGATGAATGTGCCCCTAGATTAATGACTCAACAGTAACAGGGTACCAAGTGACAACAATTTAAGGACTTTTTATACCTCGAAAATGAAAAATAAATAAATAAAGCATTACTGTGTCTGTGCGTCAAAAATAATCAACACCTAGGCTCTAATGCCGACTACCTGCATGTCTCCAGTAGGCATAAATTACTGCAAGACTACCTACTAACACGTTAAAAACATAACATGACAAAATAAACCTGTTGGGTAGCAATCATCAGGTTCATTTCTCACCGTAGCTTGTTCTCGCATCTGATCAGCAACGAGGCGGTCCACTCTTGTGGGATTTTGTGGTGTTCTGGGTGTTCTGTTGGTCACCACTGAGATCCGCTTCCCAGGAAATGTCTCTGTCAGGATGACTTCGGTCTGTAACAGAAAATATAAAGAGGTATTTATTTACCAATATGTCAAAGAAAAATGAAATACAGTGGCGTCGACTCTTGTAATCTGTGTATCAAAATGAATTATCCCTATACTTGCTTACCTGTTTTCTCTCAGTCTCTAAACTCCTCCATTCCTCGTAGCATTTGTCCAAGTAGAGGTGAAGCTCACTCATAGGTCGCCCTTGGTTCTTCATCATGCTCGGGGACCTCAACAGAGATGTCATGCCAGGATAAATCTCTCTGTGCCAGCCCATCAGGTCACTGGCATAGGGGTTGAATGATGTACATTTTGTGTCTGGCATCATGAGTGGGGCATCACTTGTGTAGGTTAGAGTTGATCTAGAGTTGAAGTTAGGAGGCCTAATGGGCATCTGCCCAGAGCTCTGTCTTGGGTCACAAAGAGGATACATAACAGGCAGTGATTGCAGTTTCTTACTTGCACCGTTAGTGTTGTGTCCTCTGTATTGCTGAGGGTTGTACAAGTTTCCCTGGTGGCACATGTTTTGTGGGAGTCCCTGCTTCCTGTCTCCATTGCTCATGTGGATGCTGGTGTGGGGCCTTGTGTTGCCATCAATGCCCTGTGCAAGCAAAGCCTCTGCAAGAACGGCAGCTTTGAGCATTGTGTTCTTGTCCAGCTGCATCCCTGAGTCACTAGCAGCCCTCATCATGCTGTCCAGACCAATCCCCACCTGGTTCCTTCCTGGCCAGCTGAGAGTAGATGGCCCATCTCCATGACTGTATTCTTGAAACGGGCCTCTCTGCACCTGGTGGGAATTCTGAGATGCAAACTCGGGCACAGGTGGTGATACAATTTTGCACAGGTTAGAAGGCTCACAGGTGGCCATAGGTTGTTTGAGGTTGATATGGTCATGGCTCTGTTGGCTGTGATGCTCAGAGTGCTGGTTTACATTCATATTCAAGTTGAACTGGAGAGGGTTGCCATTTGGTGAGGCTATGTTATACTGCGATGAGTTTGTGGGATTAAGCCATGGAGAATTGGGTTTTGCTTTCTGGAAGTATTCTGTGTTTTGAGGACCAAACCCATTTACATCCCCTTGGAGTAATTGCTTCCTCACTCCATTTCTTTCCCTCTGCCATGCCTCAAACTCTTCCAGCATCTCTTTTGGAATCTGCATTGTAGCGGCAGTGTGTGCTGACATTTCAGGGCTGGTGTATTTTCTTTGTTCAGCCAAGCTGAGCATCTCCATATCGTGCCTCTTTGTGTTGTGAAGTTCCCTAGCATGAAAGCCATCTTGTTTCCCGGCCATTACATTCTGAAATTGGCTGACAAATCTGTTGATTTCTTCTTGCTTGTGCTGCTCGTTTACAATGGGCTTACTGCTGCCTTGTTCTGCATGGTTTTCATTGTAAGGATCAACATACAGGCTGTGCATCTTGTTTTGAGGCGCAAAGCAATCACTTGTGGCAGGAACATTTATAAAATCACAATTTCCACTATCTCCATTAGCTGATATGTAGTGATGTCCATTTGGCCTCATGTTTGACAAGTAGGTGTTTGTAGTAGGTGACATTGGTGGTAGGCCTGGTGGCTTGAGCCATTTCTGAGATTGAGAGGTGCAAGTGTCCTTGTCGCCATTGCAAGAAGGAAAAAGCCACTGCTCATTGGTTTCAAAGCCATTCAACTGCTGATACAACTCCTCGACACCATTGGCCATTGACTTCTCTTGCATGCCATTGTAAGGCTCAGGATGTGTATGGTTTGGAATTACGGCTGGGTGGGGATCTGTGTTTTCAAAATGACAATACTGCAGAACATCCTCTCTCAATGTATCGGGGGACCAGATAGACTTCCTAAAAGGACAGTGGAGAACTTTAGCATCTATGGAACCATAGAAACTGACAATGATCAAGATTTTATATGTATATTTATATGCCATAATCTAGACAGAAGGACTCCGCTGGAACTACTTTTAGGTTTTCTAACAACTGGGCAACAGCAGATTGAGTATGATAATTGTGGGTAATATTACATGAATGGTGTCTGCATTGATGTGAGTAGGATCATTATAGGCAACATTTATTCAATATTTTAACAGTGTCCTTATTCATTTTTATATTTGAAGGTCAGTTTAGTTCTCAAACTACACACTTAGCTGAATCATTATAAAACTGCATACCTAGTTACTTACCTAAGCAGCTATAGACTATATTGGGTGTTGGGAAGAAATGCCACCCCAACAGGGTGGGCATTTCATTAACTTAATAGCTAAATGGCATACGTATGAATATATTGGACATGGAGGCCAAGCAAACCAAGCATGTAACACATTCTATTAAATTAACATGGATTTCTTACCAAAGGTTACTTTTTACCAAATCAATATTTGTGTTTCTAGCTAAATGCCCCACAAATTAAACTTGTTTCAATAAATTCAACTCTTACCCTTCTGTGAAGTCTTTGTCCAAGGAGTTAGTGCCCTCCAATATATTGGACACAAGTCCATTTGGACCAGTCCCCTGTTCAGTTTCATCATTGATATTCCTTGAAAGAAAGAAAGAAAGAAAGAAAGAAAGAAAGAAAGAAAGAAAGAAAGAAAGAAAGAAAGAAAGAAAGAAAGAAAGAAAGATTACAAACATATTTCATACACCATGTTGTTATTACAGGAAAATTGCTGTGCAATAATTAGTATACCAAGCATGTCCAGTTTGAAACCCTAGTTATTTTTAGCACTTTTAACCACATAAAATGAACAACTCTTCATGACAAAACAAAATGGCAATATTCTGTCCTGAAACTTTATTATAGTTGAATGAATACCTCTTAATGAACTTCTTAGCATATTGAATGAGTTGGTAGGGGTCGTCATCATCAGCATTTTGAGACCAGGGTACATAGGTGTTTGTCTCCTGTTCTGGCAGAGAGCCGTTGGGAATTGGAGCGAAGGTATTTGCCAGATTGCCATTGATTCCCATAACTCCAGTTGTTGTACTGGTCTGTAATAGGCACAGATTTAGATTAGGCTACTATACAAGTTGAGTAACTGTGTTCAAGGATGCAAAACTTGTACAAATGAATTACAAAACATCTCTGCTTCCTTGCTGCCCGATAGCATCCAATAGTTTGAAGGAAGTCCTGACATACAACCACTTTGAACCTGGTGTCCTTGTTGGACTTGTACTGGCTGGTATTACAACAATATAAAAAAATCGATATATGCTCAGTGAGGTCAGCTTGCTCAGAGTATAAAGTAGAGCTCATCTCAAATGGTCAAAAATCATATATGATGTATTAGCAGTCATCGATCATCATTTGAGCACCAAGATCTCACAAAAACAGATGGAAAGGAAACTGTTTAGCCTAGATGTACTTTGCTGAAATTATTCATAAGAAGACCTATTGTGTCGAAATGTTGGAATGTTATTGCATCGTGGCGGACGGTGGCGACCTCTTTTTTGGGGACTAACGTTACAAATGAATGGACAAATGTACATGTGTCATGATTTTAGCCACGTTTTGGAATGGAACCTCACTCTCCACCACGCCATCTTACTTACCTCATCAAGACGCTTGGATGAAAAGAGAGAATACTGATCAAACGCCATCATCATCATGGCTTTCTCTTCCTAACCTTATCAGAGTTACTGCATCAGTGACCTGGTAAAACATGTCGAGAAGCGGCCAGTTTAGTTATTTATAACAGCTTAATAGTCACATATGTGCATATGGTGGAGTTCCCTATACATGTGCACAGTACAAAAGTTAAGCTCGATAGATCGGAATATGGTTAAAATGTACATTCGCCCACCAGACGGCCCGGCCTCCTCATCTGCCCTACAGTACAAAGCCAAAAAACAGTAGCTACAACTACGTCACCTACCTCGGGGGGGAAATGGATGATATTTTGGGTTTAAACCAGAGCCTTAAATTAGGTCAACTAAAGAGATAACGGCAAATAAGTGATATTACACCAATTGTAAATATGTTCTTGATGCAATTGTTTGTCCCACAAAATCATGAAGGGCCATACTGGGACTTGGGGTACACAAATAAAGTCGGTGTGTCCAAAACCGCTTTGTACTTTTCCATAAACTTCTAATCTAAGACCTTTCAATTCATATGAACAGCCATCAGCCATGTTTTCTCCATATACACGGCTAACACGGGTCGGCCGAAAACGTTTTTGGGGGAGAGGTTTAACCAATCAAGTATTCAAAAAAAAAGTGCACAATTATTTATTTTATCGGATAAAATCATGTGAATGGAAAGAAAAATCCATTCCATCCATTCCATCCTTACCTGATGGAAATGAGTCCGTCCGCCTCGCTCGCGCTGAACCCGCGAACTGAAGCACCAAGCAAAGCGATGGTACTTTCCCACGATGTGCCTGTGGGGGGATGGGGTGGCAACGGCATGGCAACCAATCACGTTACCGCACCAATCTATCAAGTTCAGCTCAGGTCAAGATGCTTAAACTTCGTATGGTGGTTTTCCAAGACCAGGGACCACCCAGTGGTCCTTGAGGGGGTTCCAGGTGGTTCTATGATGAATTGAACATGGTGGACCCTATTGTAAACAAGTGTAATGCTTTATGGTGTCGTCTAGAGGTGACAAGGCGCTAGGTGTCGTCCACAGTTAACAGTTTTGTTTTGAGTTGTACTTGACATGTACTGTAATTCTCCAAACTGTTAATAAACTCTTCAATCAATCAATCAATCAATCAATCAATCAATCAATCAATCAATCAATCAGTCCCCATGCTAAATTACTGAGAGTTGGTAACAAGGAAGGGTCCATTTGATGTCATGACTATAATACACTCTCAAATACTCTAGAGTTAAATTGTTGTTTTGCTTAAATGAATGTACAAGAAGTCTACACAGTAGAAGAGAGGTCATGTTTGCCTGTATCTCCATATGGCACGGGTCCATAGGAGATTGATTGAATCAAGTAGGCCTACCATCAATGACAAATTACAGAATGGAATTAAATTGTGTACATATTCTTATGGGCTAAATCTCATCATCAAATGGTGGTCCCTTGGCTCAAATGCATAATAAATATTGGGCCTTGATATGAAAAGGGGTTTAGTAGTGCCGTATATGTGTTTATACGACGGTGTGGTATACCAATAGACAGAGATCTAGAATAATCTATATTATCTGGTCTTTATAACAAACGAACGAGCCAACGAGGTGTTAGCTTTATCTGTTCTTTTTGGCAATATGTCATTACATCGTTCCAAAGACCAAAACCAAAGTCTCTACAAAGCAATATGGGATCATCATCTTCACTGCATAATCCCCAGCAAAACCTACAAAACCCACAAACCTACAAAGACATGTGGTTATTTGCTTATTGGTTATTAAAAACGATGCTGAATATAAACACATTATATTTGCAATATCAATCTGGGAACCCATCGATCAAAAAAAGGGTGTGAAAACAGCACCCTCTGCTGTTTGTTTAGCGCAGCTCGCAATCTGTTCTTGAGAGATGATCAAATAAAAGAACATGAATTAAAAAGGTAGCCTTCTGTAAGTGTGTGTGTGTGTGTGTGTGTGTGTGTGTGTGTGTGTGTGTGTGTGTGTGTGTGTGTGTGTGTGTGTGTGTGTGTGTGTGTGTGTGTGTGTGTGTGTGTGTGTGTGTGTGTGTGTGTGTGTGTGTGTGTGTGTGTGTGCTGCTGCTGCTGGATTCACCATCCTCTGCTGTACAGAAATATTGTTCGTTTCATGTGTGGCTCGGTGGATTGTTTTTCCTGATTACATCTTATTGGGGAGAGAGAGAGAGAGAGAGACAGAGAGAGAGAGAGAGAGAGAGAGAGAGAGAGAGAGAG
>OOFJ01060679.1:3409-16940 GCA_900323375.1 Benthosema glaciale
AATTGTACTGTGAACCATGCAACCACTTCCAATGACACCTCTTTATCTCTTTCTCTCCCTCTGTCTGTCTGTCGGTCGGTCGGTCGGACAGTCTGTCTATATGTCTGTCGGTCGGTCGGACGGACGGACGGACGGTCTGTCTATATGTCGGACGGACGGACGGACGGACGGTCTGTCTATATGTCTGTTGGTCGGACGGACGGACGGACGGACGGACGGACGGACGACGGTCTGTCTATATGTCTGTCGGTCGGTCGGACGGATGGACGGTCTGTCAGACAGACAGACAGACAGACAGACAGACAGACAGACAGACAGACAGACAGACAGACAGACAGACAGACAGACAGACAGACAGACTATAGACAGTTGGTCGGTCGGTCTCTCTCTCTCCTCAAGCTTACTGCCCTCTGCTTGCCCTTTTCATTCTCCCCTGCACTTCCTCTGTTGTTTTGTTGTTTTCTTTTGTCAGACTCACTTCATCTGGTTATTCAACATGATTCATTATTCATGCCTTTTAATTATATCAAATATAATTACAGGAGCAGACAACATGATGATGGAGGGGGAATTGCGGTTCAGATTCAGGACGCAAAGGATATGTCAACAAGGTGAAGAGAAGAGTTGGTGAACAGGCATAAAACTGTAAACTCTGTCACACATGGTGCCTTTATAGGCAGAATGTGGCCATCTGCTGGGTAATATATACTATACATTATTCATACTGTAAAGGAGAGTGGTTAATAAGGACATTAGCTGCTCTCTGTTGCATAATGAGACCACTTTCTGTGCCTGTGGTTGCGTGAAATGTTCATTCTTTAATGTGTTTATCTCTGATAACTATCCATATACTGTAGCAAGTTTCTATATGAGAACATTTGATTAGCTATAGCCTCTTTAATTAATCCATTAATTAATTAATTCATTAATTAATTCATTATGGAAATTAATTAATTGAAGTTTAATAGCTGAACTTACAATTCGTCCATGCTCATCTCCAAACACACAATGAGCAATCTTGAGCTGCACAAACAGCAACAATGGCAACTGTGTGCACAGGGGAAAAAAACTCTTCAGAAAGAGTAAATTAAACAGTAAAATGTAAGAAAAGGGAAAGCGTCCATCACCAGCAGAAAGGGCCTCGGTGACAAGACGTGATCGATACGAGACAAGCGTCGACAGGCGCAGGCCAGGGCCTCGTTTCACGGACTTTTTTGACAAATGGGATCTGTTTTGTGAAACTGACAGTGAAAACAAATACTTTAGCTTCTGCCTCAGGGCGAGGCAGGAGCTAATATAAGTGACGTTCTTTGGAATGAGTGAAGACAAAACAAAAGAACAAAAGATAAATGTGTTATTGCGTGGCAGGGTAGATCGTACGTGGCACGCTTGTGTGGAGAAGGCACCGCATGAAGCACGGCTAGTCAAGAGAAGAGGTGCTAGAGGTGCAGTGTTGCACCTCTAGATCTATGTGAGATTAGATGTGTTTTTGTTCTAAAGGCAGAACATTCTTGTTCTTGGTTTAGCTTTAGTTTTGAAATTTCATAGCAAATAGCCTTGAGATCAAAATCTATACTTTACAAAAGTAAAAAAAATACTGATCTTTCAGTAGAAATTTCCTTTCAATACTTACAATTTACAATTCAGGCATTTAGCAGACGCTCTTAATCCAGAATAAAAACATGGGAATACATCATATACATAAAAATAGTAATTGTGAATCATCAAACACAAGTAAGACGCATGAATGCGAGAAGCGAACGCAGTGTATTTGAAGTCCCTCTGTAATGTTCCATTTGGTGCCCTCTGGTGGCCAGTTAGTGTATCTGCGCAGCGTGACAGACAGACAGACAGACAGACAGACAGACAGACAGACAGACAGACAGACAGACAGACAGACAGACAGACAGAAGCTGGCTTTCATAGTAAGGGCTCACTGCGTTCGCAATAAGCTAAGAACCAGTGGAATATCTATATAATGAAACTATGCATACTACTGTATATAGTGCTATGTATGTAAGTTAGATAAGTTGAGCCATGAGAATATTGTTGTATAAGAACATTTGAAGGATGAGAGAGCGGGCCTTTGCACAACAGGATCCCTGCTATCAACAGAGCAAACGTCCTCTGAGTTTGACCTACAGTACTGGGGCACTACACAGTATAAAATGTAGAATGCTAATTTAACTCTGAAAGTTTAAAAATTTAGCCATTAGGGTCCATAATTACACTTTCAGAGTTAAATGAGCACTCCGGATTTGACTTTCTTCATTTTCTAAAAGCTCCACGGTGGACACCCAGAAAAAAGGCCTGTCAGTGCGATGGCATTACGGTGGGCTGCCTAATTCCTCCACTCCAATCCAATCTGCCTGGGTATTTTCATGGCACAGGCTCAGTGATCCGTCACAGGGGGAAGAAGAGAGAAGCATTATCCAGGCTGTCACTCAAGTGGAGTGACACGGGAGTCCACCGCCGCAGTCGAGTGATTGAATCAAAGCGAAATACATTAGCAGGTGGACGTAAGTGGCATGTTGACAGACAATAGCATGCTTCTAGGTGGAGGGGACAACGTGGACGCTAGAGCGCTAATCTTGTTATCTACTCGTCCCGATCCCCTCCCTGTGATAACGTTAACAGTGAAATTAAATGTAAGTTAATAGGTGTATGCGTTGTTACAGTCACTGCACAAATGGGTTTGTTCAACCGATTATTACAGCTCTTAGATTTAGATTATCCACCACACCGTACATATACAGTAGGCCTATAGGCTATTTGACAGGAACAGGTGCTTGAAAAGCGCCTGGACTACGTTTGATAATACCTCTAGTAACAACCGTAACAATGACGAAAAAAGAGGAACGGACGGAGCTTGAGTGGCAACAAGCTTATATTATTTAGCTAACTGGAGCTAAATGAAAGCCATAAAATGCAGTGATTGAACCATGGGTATCATATCTGTATCTGTATCTGAATGATCCAAGGTCTTTCATTTGGTCATGCTCTTGACTAATGATGATATTGAGCTTGATATGGACCATTATGTATTTTAAACACTACTTACAGAGTCACCTTCTCCAATAAATGAATAAATCAGTTACTAATGTGATCAACACCAGATCAACCCTATAAAACATGTAAAAGTGCTATTACTGTTTTCTAATTGCCTGGCTTTTAAAGCATCTGTGGCTGATAACCAGAGGGAGGGCAGAACACCTCCTATCTACCAACAACGCCATCTCATAATGGAATTTTAATGGTAGTGTAATAGGTTTTATGGAGTAATGAATTCACTGTAATTATTGCCATGGGTGTCAGGAAAACAGTGGCACATGGCAGTGAAACCATTGTGATTGCTCTTTGGCCAGCTTAAGTCTTTGCTGCAAGCCTGCAATAGAGTTGTATGAAAAGCTCCATAACAACGTCTATGAAGAATGTCTAATGCATTATAAACATGATGTGAAACATCAGAACATGAACAGAACATGTTATGATCTGCTCATAATTAATTACCTATTCACACTATCGCTCACCGATGTCACCATTGTTAAAGTTTAGGTGTGGACTCATAATGAGTTGTAACAACAATAACAACATATTTATCCTTTTTGGTTTTTATTAAGGTCAAGTATACTTAATAATTGGTCACTCACTGACCATTTCTTTTGGCCAGAATTATATCACGAAGAAACACCTAAGATATTCCAACAAGTTTGAATTGTAATAGACTATGATCAATGCAAAAAGAATAATGTCTGTAAGTCTCAAGCATTTCTTTTAATATCTTCATCAAGATTAATTTACACATTAGCACCTTTAACGGCAGCCCTGTCCTCAACTTCTAAACACTTCCCTGTTTGGTTGTGAAATGCTGTGATCGTTAAGGCCAGCTACTCAAGTGGTGAGTGCATTTGTCCTTAGTTACAAGTAACAGTATCTGACTTTTTAGTCATTGAGAGCAGGGGGTGCCTCCAAATCAAAAGGGCTTTGGGTGTCCAACAATCCATGCCCAGCCCTGATTAGAATGACCCAGGATGCCACAGTCATATCATCAGTCCGTGTGGTGAAGTGGCTTTGTGCACGAGAGCTGATTATGTTGCCCCGATGGTCACATAATGGAATCTGTCGAGCCTGAGCCTTGTTGCTGGGCTGAAATGTCATGCACTTTGATTTCGATAGCAGGACATTTCAACAGAGACTAAAGGCAATTTTGGTTTAGCTCTGTCTATAATGCACTCTGCTGATATTCTCATGAAGGGCAATAAGTACCATTGTGTTCTAATGCAATAGATTTGACACTTTGCAATTCCAGTTCCTGGGTAATGTGCAGCAGTGTTTCTGATTATTACACTTCACTGAGGGTGGTAATCTGTTGTAGTAAATCATTGCTGCACATCCATATGAATGTACAACATGGACTTCTGCACTTTCTGCAAATAGTCATATAAGCAAACACTATCGGATCACAATCCTGTTCAGTCATGAAGGGGATATAATGTATAGTATCATATACAAACATATACAAACATTGCCCTTGAAATACATTTGTTTGGGAGTTATAGCCTGCCTTTTATCGAGCACCTGGCTTAAAGGAGCATTCCGGACTAGCTGTTTTCTTACCTTAATCTCATATGGAGTATCCAAGAACGAGTGGTACGGGTATCGCACTAATATTTATAATAAATACCACATAACTCTGCACCTGTCCATCGGTACCTCTGTCTGCACCTTTGCAAAGTACCTTTGTAAACGTTTTCAGAAGCGCAGTAAAGTTCATTCCCATTTTACCAGAGCCAGCATAGCAGACCTGACCATGGCCAACTTCACCACTGAAATGGGAAAACGTTTGTTTAGATTTGGAGGAGCAGTAAGCTGGAACTCACACTGCCCTGAATATAAAGAGCATCAGCTGCCATCTCCTTTTTAAGATAAGGGTCAAAGCATGGCCTTTAGAAACTGTTTAAAGGACAACTTTTTTTTTTTTTTCAACCATGGTTCATGTTTTAGGTTGTTATTAGAGAAAGTAAAAGATAAGTGTTAATTGTTTTTTATTTGCTGCTTTCTTTCGTTTTAGGGATTTTAGCTGTTTTTGACAGGGGGGCTAAACATATTTTTATTGCATTTTTTTTATTTTATTATTTACTATAGTCCTAATAAACCGCAGGAAATTACATCTGGCCATAAAAGATCACAAGATCTACTGAATGCGTCAAACTGACATATTGAGCCTATACACACAGTGTGGGTCCCCCGCAGTATAGGCTACCTTCACATTCAGTAGATCCTTGATCTTCATGTGGCCAGATGTAATTTCCTTGGGATTATTAGGACTATGGTAAATAATAAAAAATAAATAAATAACCAGTCCATAATATATTGTAAATAAATACATATTTAGCCCCATGTTCGAATGCCCCCGCCCCCCTGTCAAAATTCGGGTATTCAGTTCGATTATGAACTGAATACCCAGGACCTGAATGGAAACAAGACCGCAAGGACTTTTTTCGGTGTTCCCTTTGGCTGTTGTGTTTGACTGTACCCTGTACTGATTTCATTTGTGTCTGACTGTATGCTGTACTAATTACATTTCTGCCAATAAAGTATTCAATCAATCAATCAAAACAACTAAAATCACTAAAACGAAAGAAAGAGCAAATTAAAAAATAATAACAATAACTCTAATAACAACCTAAAACATGAACCTTGGTTGAAAAAACCCAAAGTTGTCCTTTAATTATATCAGCAATAATAATGTATTTATGATGTAGGCTGTGTAGCTCTTGATTGTGTAATATTATTGATTTAATGTTTGCCTGTATGTATTTTGTTGCAATGTTGTTTTTCACAGACCAATAAGGACCACAATGACAATAAAACAGAAAATTGTGTTTTTTTTGTCCTCGATGTTTCTTAGATGAACATGTTTTTCTTGCTTGACGTCTAATAAAATCAAATCTGGCCTCCAAGTACTCTGATGATGTGTACTGGTCAGACTGACATTCATTTCAATACCCCACATGACCTGCAGAGTTTAGACTGTAGCACTGCTAAATGAAAAGAACGTGCTTTGCAAATAAGACGTTACAAGAGCTTCTTCAATCGTCTCATACAGAGTTCTGTATACCTTACAAAGGGTTAGGCTTCCTTCCTTTACGCTTGCTTCCTTTAGGCTTGCTTCCTTTAGGCTTGCTTCCTTTTCGAAACCCCAAATCTCCCAAAGTAATTAAAGTCTTTTGCATGTACGCACGCACGGCTCCAGTGACAGCCTCTCAGACTAATCAACCTTTGGAAACTAATTAAAAACATCATCCGGAGGAAAACGTGATTATGTGCTCCGTGTTACTGGCTTGTGAAGGCAAGACAACAAGCCTTCAATGATATGCCTTGACAGCCAAAAACACAGGCAGACAAATTTCAAATGATTGTGTTAGGTCGGGCAATTCTTAGAAATGTTCCAAGCCTGTTGCATGATTATCGCCTTCATGCTGAGAATTAAGCTGTTATGGAAATTCATCATTGCTCCTTGCAAATCACTGTCATGGTGTGTGTGTGTGTGTGTGTCTGTGTGTGTGTGTGTGTGTGTGTGTGTGTGTGTGTGTGTGTGTGTGTGTGTGTGTGTGTGTGTGTGTGTGCGTGTGCGTGTGCGTTTGCGCGTGTCACTGTGTTGGCGTACCTGTAAGTTGGCGTACCTGTAACCTTATCCAGAAAAATATAAAAGTTACCTTGCCATGATGTAACTCCAAAAGGTCAAAAATAGTTGCTCCATTGACTAGAAACTAATTCAAAAATATGCTCCTCATTGACATCAATTGTACAGTACTGGAGAAGCGGAGGAGCTCTTTTAGCCCGCAAACGAACGCAAACAAAGCTGATTATATATTATTACTTACTAGAAGCTCAACCCGCCCTGCGGCGAGTCTCCGTTTAACACCACCACGAGTGAGACACACACACTGGATGTTTGGCCACTGACCGTGTGTTTTCCGTGCTGCTCAGGTTGTGTTGTTGTTGCATGTTGTTTCTCCATGAATGTCGTGTGTCCGCTGTCCGTGTCTATTCTCAGACCATCGCATCCAGGGGCGGCCTTAGGAATCTGGAGGCCTGTTTCAAGACCAAATATGAGGCCCCCATATAGCCTATATACCTATAATTATTCCGTTGATACAGGCGTTTTGACTGTTCAATATCGTGCGCAGCCATTACTCTCGACAAATACGCAGCAACAACACCTCTCCTCATCCTGTCGTCCCTTCACAATAAAGTGTCTCACCCTTTACCTCCCAATGTCGCACATTTTACCCAGGTTTTTAACAGGAAATAAGCGTAATTTAACAGAAAGAGAGAGGGGCCAAGGGTGGCGGAGGGGCCAAGGGTGGCAACCTCACGCGTCAGGCGTGAGGTTGACTCACTCCTGACGGTCAGTCAGAGCTTGTAGGCCCCCCTGAGGGTTGAGGCCCGTTTCAATTGAAACTGGTGAAACATAGCTAAGGCCTCCTATGATCGCATCACAGAAAGGGTAACCACGGACCTGGGTTGAAAACGCAGGGGGAGGGTCTGTGACATATTGCGGCCGCGGAGCACGGGCGGAGCATGGTTTCTGACTTGCCAAACTGAACTGCGCACAAAGTGTGCGTGTCTGTTAGAGAGAGCCGCCTGGCAGAGATCTGCACTCCACTGAACGCCCTTTCTAGTTTCCCTCTACGTTTAGTGGCTGATGCAGCAGTCTACTCTACTGTAATCGAAATCTGCTATATTGGAACAAGAATCGCTTCAGTGAAAACAAATGGGTTTGTCTAAATTGGAAAAGGATTCAGATAGCACATTAAGATATTCTAATTAAGCGATAATGCTGTGCCATTAATTACTAGGCATTATATGGCATTGTGGTTGTGGCTGTTTGAAAACAAAAGTGTATCTGGTATCTGATATATCGTTGAGTGAAAGCAGGCTGTACTCAAATGGCCTCAGTCAACATTATACAATTACCGTTTTGTGGACATAATAGCAATTATATACTGTATATTATTATATTTCAGCACATTCGCAATACAACAAACACAATTAATTGGTGCTGTAATGGAACTGCTTACAAACTCTGGACCTTATCATTTTATTAGCGGCCTAATTTATATTTCAATTGCATGGTGAGGGTAATCTTGGCATTATTTATCCAGCATGTCAAGACAATTTACATAACATCTGTTTATATTTGTGGTGGACACAATAATGAGCTTAGAAGGAAAATCCCTTAAAATGTCAAATTAATGCATTTGTGCGTAACTAAAATATAGGTCTTCAACCAGCTCCAAAAGATGCTGCTCTTACAATGAAACAATTTGTTTCCTTCACAATATTAAAACAGATTATGTTACTAAGCTCTGTACCTTCTTGGCTCTGTACCTTCTTGGCTGATTGTATTGTTTTGTTTGTTTGTTTGTTTGTAAGTTGTGATTAAAATGAACACAAAATTGGGTTGTCCCACACTAGACAGAGACTAAATTGAAGCAGTCAGTGTAATGTGATGCACCATGCAGTGTTACTGTTCAAAACAATGGTATTCATTGGCACATTTGGGAAAACATATTGGCTCCATTTTCGTCACGTCCGTACTGTTTTTTTTTTTGTTTGTTTACCTTTTTTGATGATTTGAAAAATTGTTATTGTTATTTTTATGTCATGATTATGAACTGAATACCCAGGACCTGAATGGAAACAAGACCGCAAGGACTTTTTTCGGTGTTCCCTTTGGCTGTTGTGTTTGACTGTACCCTGTACTGATTTCATTCGTGTCTGACTGTATGCTGTACTAATTACATTTCTGCCAATAAAGTATTCAATCAATCAATCAAAGGGGTGCCGATTTATGTATTTGCCTGTGGGTGCTCAACAAAATATCAGGCGTCCCTTTCAATTGGAGCGTCCTTGTTTGACTATCACGTTGAAGTTATATTTTTGGGGCATTTTCTGCCTTCATTTGATAGCGTACAGTAGAACTGACTGAAGGAAATGGAGGAAGAGAAATGGGGAGTGAGTAACACGCAGCAAAGGTCGTCGGGGATCAAGGGTTGAACCCGTGACACGCTGTCAAGGTGCATTAGCAGTCTACTGTAGGTGCCCGCCGGGCACACTAGGCCGGCCCAGACATTGAAGCTAATCAGTGGTACGTGCATGGGTCAACTTGTTTTGCAACACAGTGACGTGCAGTGTGTGCTGGGTGGAGTTTGGAATCAAATGTCAAACTGGCTCCACACGACGAGGTCAACAGTAAGTAAAATCAAGTGCACTTTCCTGTGGGTGCTCTGCATTTCCCATGGGTGCATATGCTCGGCTCCCGAGCACCCACGGGAATGGTGCCCAAACCCCAAGAAGCTGGTCGTCCCAAGGGAGGGAAGGAGAGAGAGCCTATTTCACTCACGCAATAAACCGGCCAATGCTGGGTACCGAAACCTGAATACACTGACAAACGGGGCGCTTTGTCAGCACAATAACTCTGGCAATCTGGGCAGGCTGATAAGCACTTTGCGATGCGTCTCCTGCTTGTTTTTCATGCTATTCACAAGGATAGGCACACAGTAAAAAAACTATCCTATTCCGTTGTTTATCCATTTGTAATTCTGAATGTCCAAATGTAACCAAATGGACACATTTTGTACACTCTCTTAATTAAAACAACACTGAGGATTTATTTGTGCAGAACCAGCCTGTATAGCTCACTAAAGAACTGCTGATATTGATTAGACTGTAAATACTGACCGGGCCGAGTCACATGGTTTGACCAAACATTTGTGTTTGATGGGCAGAACACAGCCATCAAACACAAATGTTTGGTCAAACCATGTGCATTGTGGCGACCATTAAACACAGACAAGACACAGAAAATGTGTGTATATGGGGCCATATGAAACAACACTTGATTAGCACCATGGCAAATTGGCAATCAGAGTCAGTGAACATCAAAGCATCTCTCTCTCTCTCTCTCTCTCTCTCTCTCTCTCTCTCTGTTTGTGTGTGTGCGTGTGTGACCGTGTGTGTCTGCGTGCGTGCGTGCGCGAGGGGTAGTTTCACGCAGGTCAATCGATCAGCTGGACCGCGCCGTGTGCTTCAGACCAAAGAGCAATGTATTAAGTGCTTGTTTGGATCAATCGACTGTGCAGTGATGGCGCATTCCCAAAGTGCTGACCGGCAACATAAACAACACATTATACTTCACAACACGCGTCTGTCCGTCCGTCCGTCCCCCCAACGATCCCAGTGTGTGCTACTTTGCATGTCTGCAACTGTCCACACAGACCTTAAATGTGCAAGTCCAACAGGTGCAAAGCAGAGCTAAATAATGAGAGAAAGCTAACTTAGTCAGACTAATTAGGTGCATGCATGCGGAAGATAAACAAAGGTTTATAGGGTTTGTAGTTTTGTTTTGATGTTTCAGGGACACTCTAACGACAAGGCCGCTGACTGGTGATTGCCATTTCCGTTGACAATGAATGGACAATTTTGAGTGTTTGTGTAAACACACACACACACATTGACTGTGGGGAGGACGCAAATTCTGATTGGCCGGAGTGAGATGATGTATGATGGTGAGTGATGATAAGAGCGCCTCTCACTTCACACGGGTGTGATTTTTATTATTTTAAAGATGACCAAGAATAAAAAGTCAATGTTTTTGCATTACGAGCTGTGCGACCTCTCCTTCCAGTTCATCTCCCGTGGTCAGCTCCTCCTCACGATGGTGCGAGGTAGGAACCTCTTTGTTAATATTTGAAATATATTTCACTTACATTTTATAATAAATAGAAGTTCAAAGGCAGTCAGATAGTAGCGTACAATAGTAGAAGTACAAGTTACGAACTTGTACTTCTGCTATTTTTGAAAAATTGTGAAAATGTGTGCAAATCTTATATTCTTTCAGAGTGAACGTTTTTAACTCCCCCGCTTCTGGGGGCGGCCTTGGAACAACATATTTTCAGATGGGGGTGGCCAAATAAGATAGTTTCTGGGGTCCTTGACATTGAATAATTTGTGCACCACTAGCCTCGATACCCAGGCTTTCATTTTCGTCAAAAGTGAAAGCCTCGAGTAATTCATTGGCCGCGATGACACGGCCAAAAGACTCATATTTCCTTTTAATCATATCTCGGTCAGTTTTCGCTATTCTTTTACACTTCAAAGTGCTATGTGATCGCCACATATTGATCTTTAATTTGCTATGTAGAAGGCGCGTGTAGGTCGTCTGTATGAAACGTTATCAAGCGAAACATATTTGCCGGTCAGTCAGAACAAACCGATTTTCCGAATCTTACGTATTACTCTATGGTTGCACGTGCACTGCAAGTGCACTTTTCCCATCACTGTAGGCATGCATCGTATGCCTACTGTACGTATTTCTCACCGCATGGAGACCCAGATGCACAAAGACATGGACGTCTAGGGAGTCCTGCACTGCGGAAGGCCATGAAGAAGCCCTGTCACTTTGCGTTTGTAGCTTTTGTGCTATACGATTATGTTTTATGACTATTCCTGTTCTCATGTACAGTATCTGTCCAATTTCACACAGGCACTGCATCCTTGTGGAAGGAGGACTCTGACAGTCAGCTGTCCAGAAACGTGAACTGAATTCAACCTCATTTCAGTCTCTGCAATTCCTCACTCTCACTGGGTCACAGGAGAACACTGCAAACACTGACACTCTCTCAGAACAGTACAACTTCAGCCACTCTCCCAGGCTTTTGGGAGACGTCAATCAAATAGTATACCGTTCAAGCCCTGTTCAAGTGTCCTCTATTTTTGTTTACTAACATGAGTTTACTAACATTTCAACTGAATTGTATACGGAGAAACAGTGCTAGTCTACCTGTACCATAAGGCCAAAAGACTACCATGACTGTATAACTTCATTCGGTCAATAACGTGTGATTTTGTCCAGAGCTTTCAGATTAATATTCCCTTATAGTTTATTTCTTTATTATACAGATGATACAGATACAGTAAGACAATATGAGACACAGAGGTGAGACACATGCTCAGGGCATGCAAAGGTTTTTAATGTGACACTGCAGCCATTTGTCTATACTGTAGAGGTAAAGTTATCAGTCACTATTATAGGTGGCCTTGTATATGTTTCAGACAGTTTTACATGTACAGGTAGGCCACCAGTAATACAGTAGCTGAATTAAAGTGCGGTGTTGATGAACTGCTCCAATGCCTACCATGACAGCAGCAGAAATTGGCTGAGTTCTGAGTAATGCATTGACATACGCCTGAGCAGAAGCCATTAATCACACTAGCAAGGGTCACTCTGATGAATGCCAAGCTTGTGGTAATGTCGCAAAAACACATTTAAATGTATAACCTGTACTACACTTGCAGTAAACTATAAATATGATAACAATAAGCTCTTCTAAAAAACTGATTAGGGAATAGGCATAGTAGGCCGTCCTCATAGGGACTTCTATTGCCGGCCCTACCTGGTCCCTCATCCAACACTGTAGTGTACACTCAAGACACTGCCCTCGCCGCCACCCTTAGACCTCCATATATGGAGCTGACCTGCCCAGTGGTCTGCCGTCACCCAGGCGGATGCGTCCACACAACCCTAGGTCGCTTCTCGCCCTCAGGGCGTCTTACTGGTATGATATATTATATATTATTATTTAATAAATAACTTTTGTTTTGGAGTTTTCCAAAAATGTGGAAAATGTATCTCCGATCCTCCATTCATTCATGCATGCATGCATGCACGCACGCACGCACGCACGCACGCACGCACGCACGCACGCACACACACACAAGTTTGATCAGTAATGTGGGGACGGCAGTGGCATATGCGTTTCTTCATGAAAGCTACTGAAAGAGTGCATTGTAAAGAGCACTGAACAGTGCATTGAAAAGCCAGTGTGGAGAGTGTCATTTTCTAAGCTGAGATTGAGAATGATCAAAAATAAACTAAGGACACCGATGCATGAAAATGTGTACAAGGAATTTCTTGCTGAAAATAACTGAACGTGTTGTAAAGTTTAGGGTCCATGTCATTAAAAACATTTGCAAAAACCTTGGCCTGAGGAACAAAATCCAAGAGGCAACCGTGTCCCACTAGTAACGCCGGTAAAATAAAGGTTAAATACATAAACCGTCATAAAACAGATAATAGAACGTGCTATTATGCACTGGACACTAGGGTTTGTTGCACCACAGGCTATGTCTGTGGAATATGTAAAGACATAGCTAAAGCTTAACAGATTAAGCAATTAAGCAACGAGTCACCACACTCTGCAGTAGACTCAGTCGCTACACTGACTCATTTAGAAGTGATTCATCAAGTGCAGAGGTTCCCTGCTAGCCTCTCCTCATAACAGTGCATATCACAGTCACATGCAGTCTCAATATGATGTGACTTTCAAAGGTCACTGAAAAGGTCTGGCCTAATGGTAAATTCACGCTGATGCTGACTGAACATCGCTCTGACAGAGCGAGAACAGACCTGACCCCCAAACCGCTACCCCACCCCACCCCACCCACAACCTCACTGACTCGT
>OOFJ01060710.1:3325-15002 GCA_900323375.1 Benthosema glaciale
CCCCCCATCAAGTTGGACATTTTCAGAAAAAGACCATTAGGATGTCATCAGAGCTGGACCACAAGTATACCAGAAAAAGATCTTGAGTTCTCTTTTTATGGTTAGCGTGAGGAGTGACTTGGGTTCATTGTAAAAGGATAAGATGAAGCAGAAATGTTTTCAAGGATAAATATGGCGTCAGAAGAGCATTTAACTAAAGCAAGATAATAGCCATTGTTTTGTTGTGTGACCATCGTGCTGTTGTTCACTCAGAGATCCCTGACCCAAGCAGTTGGACTCTGAACCCCTCTGCCTCCTATGTGTACTACTGCTGCAATGAGACTGTCCATGGGGTGGAATACAACTTCGTCCCTGACACAAAAGGAGTTGTTCTAGTCAGCGACATGTCCTCCAACTTCCTTTCCCGGCCGGTGGATGTGTCGAAGGTGAGTTGAGATTTGAATGGCAGTGAACATATTATACATAGCCAAGGGAAAGCTGTCTGTAAAGATTTCTATTGCCTCAAAGAGGTTAACTTTTGGTACAAACTGTCATAATCAGAGGTAAGATTAAGCTTTTTTATTTTTTACTTTAAATTTTTACAGTGTGTCCTTTTTCACAATGGGTTCATTTGAAGATTTTATTAACCCATAAGATGCTTATATTAGCTTATATAATCATTCGTTCATTATTAATTTGCGTGTCCTTACACTCTTGTATAGTATGGGCTGATTTTTGCTGGCGCTCAGAAGAATGTGGGCTGTGCTGGTGTAACCGTGGTCATCGTAAGAGAAGATTTGTTAGCCCATTCCCTGAAAGAGTGTCCTGTTGTGCTGGACTACAAGGTGCAAGCTGAGACCAACTCACTGTACAACACACCTCCTTGTTTCAGGTACCCATGCCATGGGCTGCTATTTCTTTCTTAGCATCTTTACATTCATTGATATTGAAGCATATATTACCTATTTTTGATTTACACGTTTGTTTATTGTTGCCATGTGTTTACCCAAAAGTATGTTATCCAGTAAATTTACTATTGAAGCCCATGCATTTTTTTAAAATAATGTAATGGCTTTTCTGGATTTCAATGGTTTGAAAATTGGTACCTAAACACAAACTATATACGGTAAAATTAAAAAGTTAAGGGGGAAACAACAACAGCATGGTTTTACTGGAAATGTGGCATTTGTTTCATGTGTCTGTGTTTGTATTTTTATACCATAATGACATGCTGTATGTTTGTTCATCAGTATTTACATAATGGGCCTGGTCCTGGAGTGGATCAAGAACAATGGAGGAACAGCTGCCATGGAGGCCCTCAACAAGCAGAAGTCCTCATTGATTTATGACATCATCAATGCTTCCAATGGATTCTATGTGTAAATATCAGATGCCTTCCTTAATACAGCTCTATTTTAGATTCATCACTGTGCTAGTGATGGGTCAAAGAAAGCTAGCAACCTTCATGAACTTTTGAATTTATTTTGCAGTGATAATGATTTAAATTTAATGCAACAATCGACAAATGATGGCTGCTTACTGAACCCTTTTACACAGATGTCCGGTTGACACGGCATGTCAGAGCCGCATGAATGTGCCTTTTCGTGTGGGGAAGAAAGATGGGGACGAGGCTTTGGAAAAAAAGTTCCTGGATGGGGCGTCCAAACGTGGCATGATCTCTTTGAAAGGACACAGGTGAGGGTTACGGTACACACAGGATAAGTTTGATAGTGCACGCCTGTCCTACTCAGAGTGCATGCCTGTCCTACTCAGTGTTGGACAAATAGATAAATTGTTCACATCGCTCCACTTGTTTAATGCTGTTCGTTCAACATTTCGATCGAAATATTATAATACAAGTAAGACACGTGAACGTGTGAAGCAAACGCAGTGTATTTGAAGTCTGTCAATTATTTTGTATATTTGGTTTGGTGTAACTGCGCCCTCTGGTGGCGTGACACCGCAGTGTGACACACACACAGACAGACCGACATTTCTGCCTGGCTGACATAGTAATTGCTCACTGCGTTCGCAATCACTGCGTTCGCAATAATATACCATTTACACACATACTGTAGGACAGTGGTTCCCAAACGCTTTAGCCTGTGAACCAAAAGAGAAATGAGATGTTTGCCAGGGACCTAAACAGTGAAAATAGCAGATCTACCAGCTCACATGTGAGTGTGTCGATGTTTGCCAGGGACCTAAACAGTGAAAATAGCAGATCTACCAGCTATTAGATCAGCTATTTTCACAGATTTGTTTTCTAATTTTTGGGGGGGATTCTTTTTTTTATTATTTTTTATAATATTAATTGAAACAAACTTTAGGGGCACAAAAGTAAATAGGTGACCCATAAGAATTGTGTCCGTAATCCACAAATGGTTCCTGGCCCAGTATTTGGGAACCAGTTCTTTTATTTAGGGAACCATCTGAAACATGATTAGTGAGGTTGTACTGTGCCATCCTGAGGGTTGGCACACAACCTCATTACACAATTACGCTTAGTTTCTTTCCAGCTTTCTCCAGTTATGGGAAAAGGCCGGTAATGTCTGGAGTACACAGTATGTACAGTATGCTTAGAGTTTACGTATAATCTACTCTTCTAAAGTCAGTGTTTATTGTAGGTTTGCGCAAGTGTATTTTACACTAAATCTTTTCAAAATCACTGGAGGTAGAATTTTACAATCATTTGAGTGTTCTGTTTTGCATTCATCAGCTGGTTTTGGTGTTTTGTTTATAACGACGGCTGCTGAATACAAATTAGTTTTGCATTGTTTTGTTACAAAGCAGTCAGAGTGAAAGAGTCCGTCTCCACCTACAGGTCGTGTGGGGGAATTCGTGCATCTCTGTACAATGCTGTTACAGTGGATGATGCCAGAGCCTTGGCCACGTACATGAAGGAATTCCTTGAGGAACACCAGTAAACCCAGACCATGCTAACAGGTTTTGTTGCACTACAACACCTGAAATTTCCCATAAAGGTCTGTCTACTTGGTCTATCACACTGTGAAACTGTCACTGCGGTCAATTTTCAAGTAGTTTCTGGTGTGTCTAGTTTAGGATCCATGTTGGATCTACTACTAAGATGTTTACACTTTATTCAATAATTTTGCTACAAAATAATTAACCACTACATGATCAGTAATGTTCATTTGATGTAGAAGGAATGGATTTGTTGACTAACGTTGCTTTGATGTACATAGATTGTTTTACTGGTTTAAAGTATATTTACATTCCAATAAAAATCTAACTTAGTAGTACATTGTGCACTTATTTCTCAGTTGAGCCTCGAATGGAATGTCAAAATGTTGTAATGAGGCTGTGTGCAATGCATATGTATACTGTATATGTCACTGTGACTCAAAACACTGTATAATCCACAACACATGGCCATACAACTTAATCATCTGACATATGTTGCAATTTGGTGATCAAAGGTGAATACTGAGACTTCAAACTGATGCATTTTCTAGTGCTGATGCCTTCTAATCTAGGCCCAGGGTTCTTGAAAATGTTGATCCACTATCCCTTTTTTTGCTGTAGGTGGCAGTGTTTGTCAATAATTAGTTTTTTGTTGAAAGTGAGGGGTAAGTTTGAAGACAGGTTGGGGGAAAGGGAAAGTTTATTCTTTCAAAACAACATTTCAAAGTGCTGTACAGTGACCATTGACCAACAATATAAAACAATCAAGTTAAAACAGGCACTGCAGGAGCAATGTGAAATTGACACACTAACAACATGCAGAAAAGGGACAGAAAATAAATGTACAAGGGAGGAGCGATCATTTCCCCTCCCTTTCAATGCTTTCTTATTTACAGATGGGACCTTATTCCTTATATATTTTTTTTTACCAAATCAAGTCATAAGTACTGGACATTTTAAGTATGTCCCACTCCCTGGACATGAATTCAAATGCCCTTACAATACATTACTGTATGAGGTTATAGTGGCAGCCTCTCCAAGACCAGCCAGTAGGGGTCAGCAGTGACACGGACTACAGGGGGGGAATTGGGATATTTGTGTAATGAAAAAGGCCATTAATAAAGCCAAAATCAGTTCACAATCATTCTTTAATCAAAAGGTTCATCATTGCTTAGCCAAGTTTCGTCATACAGTAGATCATTATGTAATTTTGACAGAATATTTTATTTTTGAGGGGCTCTAGCTCCTCCTATGCTCAGCTTTGTGTGTGCGTGGTACCCATACTCTAAGGTGGTACCCCATATCGATGATTTGATTGGCTGAGGGCCCGGGCTTAAAAGTGAAGATAAAAAATGAGGACGTCAAAAGTGATCGGCTGCAATGTGATGATGTATCATGATAAGAAAGATCGCGCCTCGCTTCACACACGTGATTTTTTAAGAATTTGATGATGCACTGTCAGTAATGTAAGATGAATGTAAAGTAATGCTAACACAAACGGGAAGGTATTTAAGTGACCGACTAGAAATAAATAGCTTTCTGTCTGAGTTATTCCTTTTCACGGTGTTTCACTCATGTCTCCATATGGGATTCTTTGTAAGCTTTCTCACCCATCTATATGACAGCCGCTATTGTTGCAAGGTCACATTGGTTTTAGGGCATTGGAAGTCTTTATCCTCTCAACAGTATGAAGGTAATTGGAACACTCTTACACTTACACTACTTAACCATGAACTTTGGCTCCCTTCAACAGGGATATATCCTCCACACCATAGTTATTTCTCACTCTCTGTCTGTCTGATCTCATGCCACTCGACCACGAAATGTAGTAGTCTCAAAAAATATTTTTTTAGATACATTGACATGTTTTGTTTTTTTCTTTTCTTCAAGGCCTTCCATTAATTAAACATTGTTTTAGCAAGCCAAATTACGTCATCATGATGCCCTCTGGTGACTCCAGAATTAGGCCAGATCACAGCCCATATGGGGATGATCTTTACGTCATTTCCAGGACGTCTTCACCAATTTAAATAATATAGCTTATTCTGGGCCAGATCTGTATAGTTATGATATGACTTAAGTTGATCTGGCCTCTATCGGACTCTCTCCGATTCATCCAGGGACGTCTGTCTTAGTGGGCAGAATTTACGTTGGTTGAAATCACGTGATATTCTGGACCAGATCTGACTAGTCTTGGTTTGACTTGATCTGGCCACAATCAAGACGTCACTAATTGGTCCAGGTCCTAACCTTGACCGTGCTTGCTGGGTCAATTACCTTCTCATTTACAAGAAAAACATTCCTGTTAAATTAGCTGTTACTGTATTGCCTAAGATGTTATTAACAAGTAGTTGAATTGATTTGTTTATTTCACATTTCTAGACATACATAATTTGGCTGGGAAACCAATTTTGGTTATTCTGAATGGGGTTTATTATGGTGACACAAGTTGATCATCTTTGGGGGAGGGAAAGACCAGGTGGCTGTACTAAATCACGCAACTAAACCCAATAAAAATAATGTCATTTTGGGGGTGAAGAAAAGCGTACTTTACCCAATAAATTCAGGCCACCTAATGCTTTCTAACCCTTTACTTTATTTTGTAAATTCTATCTATCACCAGTGAATATATGCATAAAAGTTTAAATAGTATATTATTGCCAATACAATGGATAAATGGATATACAGTTATTCAACCGTGAATATGATACAGGTATATCTTATGTACAGTACAGTGTCAACTGTACATATGCAATTTAATCCAAATAATGCATTTGACAATGATAAAATGGCTTTTTATATTGAGTGGTTACCATTTAAATATGGAAGTTCATCATGCTTTAACTCTTCTCAGCTGAGCAAGCTATGGAACATTGATGCAACTATAACAAGGATGAGCCTTAATCTAAGTTCTCTACTTGATGAATATACAACTCTGCTTCTGACAGACGACAGTGGGGAGCAAACAGGTTAAACACTCACATTTTTCAGACCTATAGCTAGAATAATTGCCCTATTGAAGGAAGGAAGGTGGAAAAAATGTACGTTAAAAGAAAAATGGGCAAGGGGCTTTGGAACGTTAGTAAGGTTGCTGCAGAGATGGGAGGCTGTGACAGGATTGTGGGGTGATCCTCATCCTGTCAAGCCCACTAATGTCAAGGTAATGCCACCAGCAGACCGCGGTAAGACGCCGATAATGAAAAACACCGGGGAAGACAATATCAAATGGCTCCTCTACATCCTACAGTGGAGATTAGTCGACACAAAAGTAGGGCTGACAGAGGCAGAGGGAGCTGAGGCGGGCTTTAGTGCAGCTGATTGAGTCTTGTCAAGAGAGAGATCTCACAGAGATGCACAATCTCTCCCTTGCCTATACAGTATGTCATTATTCTGTGAGCTCATGTAATTGAATGTCCTTTGCAAATGTCTCATTTATATTGGTTGAAAGTGACTCATGCATAAAAGAGAAAAGAATGGTTTCTGTTTGTATCCAGTGCAGGAATTCTGTATTCTAATCTCTTCTTCCTCGGCCCACGTCTTTCTCTGTTCTGTCAGCTCACTCACTGTAAAACATATGTTTACTTGCTTACTTCACTTCTCGTGCTTAATTTGTTCCACGTACTGGCTCCATTTCTTGTCCATCGTTTTGGCCGGACCACAAGACTGGGGCAGCTCTAAATGAGTTACTGATGGAGTTACAGCATTGGCTGGTTGGTCTAACAACAGAGTAGCCAATTGCAGAGCAATCGTCATTTCAGGCTGAAATGAGATGTGCCCTAAAGAGAGACAGGCCTTATTTATTCCATCCATGCGTCCCTCACTCCTGTCATTTCCTCGCATCATAGCCCCTTCCGCAACGATGAGATGCGACAATGGAGGACTCAATCTGGTTCAATTTGATCCTTGCACAGTGAAGCATTAACTACTTAAACCCTCTAGTCTTACTGAAATGGCCTTGAGTTGCGTACTTGCATTCTGTACTGGGACCACCTTTGTCCGCCTATATAACAAAGTATTTTCACAAAAAATGTGCTGTGAGCTTATATATCTGATGCAAATGTTACACCCAGACAAGGGATGCTGGGGTATCATTCAAGTGGTTAATTTAAAGAGTGTGTGAAATCTCTTTTCCACGGTACCACAGACAGTTGATGTGTTCAAACGTTCAACCAACCCAATTGCGTTTCCATTTTGAGCATGGTTTGGCCCAGCATGGTATAAACGTGGGATGGCCTGCACAGTTTGGGCATGCATGCAAGCATGCTCAGAAAGCGTGCTGGTGGGAGGGCTCAGGATGTACAGTTGGTGGTTTCGCAAAACACTTTTGAGTTGTTTGATAGGGTTTCAGTCGGGAGAGTTGAGCTGGAATTGTTGTGTAGAAAAGACAACGTACGGACATACGGGACAAGCCACTTTTGGCTGATATTCTAACATCTAAATTCTAAAGGTGCTCTAACAGAGATGAGTTGGACAACTCACAGGCCGAATTCATGGTAGAACCACCCTCTATCTACCTGTATGTCCAGGACAGGACGTAAGCTCTCTCCAACAAACACAAGTCTGTGCAATGATAAACAACTCATAGGCATAGGACATAATGTAGGCATTGTGAACTCCATGTTCTCCAGACATTGAATACCCAACTCTAAAGATCCAGCCCTCAACACCCTCAATATACCATCATACCTGACTATTCTACTTCTCTAAAGTGAGTGACACCCACAGCCACAATACTGAGGGAGTGACAATGATCTGGTACCACCTATTTACAGAAAAAACATGAGAAAATACTAATTATATTACTCTGCCACCAAAATATGGAATGCCCTGACACCATTCCTTAAAACGTGGGTCACTGGTTTCTTTCAAAACAGGCCTGAAAATCCATCTATCAGGAGACAACAAGGGGAGGTAAACACAATTTTCCCATAGAAAGGAGGTGATGAGATGTTTTCCTTATTCTACTTTGTACATTTTATCTTTTTTCAAAAGATTTCTATTCATTTTTTGCTTTTCTGCCTTTATTGTCTCCACCAGGCCGAAGGCATGGGGAGAGACTATGTTTTGCCCTCCGTCCGTGTGTTCGTGTGTGTGTCCGTCTGTGTGTGTCCATCCGTCTGTCTGTTAACAGCTAATCTCTGGCACCGTTGGATTGATCGCAGCCATACTCACACTGCACACACACTCACTGAATGCCAGAGCTGAACCTCTGCCCCAAAGTTTTCACATTAGCCTGTTATAGCGCCACCAGGAGGCTGACATATGTAAAACACATTTTCTAATATTACTTTTATCCAAATTTCACGAAAATCGGTACACATGCTCTCCATCGTCATGTGATCAAGACGGGTTTGTTTGATTTCTCATAATCCATCCTGATTGGCTAAGATTGGCTTTCAAAGTTTGAAGGAGTGCTCCATTTCAAACAAAATGCCGCAAATCATGAACGCATCATCTGATTTCCGTGAAATTTTGCACGCACATTCCCACTAGGCCGAGGAACAAATGCCGCTTGGACATTTTCAACTCGACCTCATGGTGGCGCTACAACTGGCCGATTAGTGTTTTGACCTATAACTGTACCGATCTGGGTAAAACCTTGTATGCACACTCCCTAGAGGCAAAGCCTTTGCGAGGAATATTTCACATCTGCTCTTTATAGCGCCACCAGGAGGCTGACATTATGTAAAACACATTTTTTAATATTACTCCTTCAGATTGTATCCAAATTTCATGCAAATCGGTAGACATGCTCTCCATAGTCATGCGATCAAGACGGGTCTTTCAGATTTTTCAGATTGGCTATGATTGGCTTCCAAAGTTTGCAGGAGTGCTCTGTTTCAAACAAAATGCAGCAAATCATGAACTCATCATGTGATTTCCGTGAAATTGCACGGAACAAATGCCACTTGAAAATGTTCAACTCACGCCACCTGGAGGCCGACATATGTAAAACACATTTTCTAATATTACTTGTTCAGATTTTATCCAAATTAAACGCAGATCGCTACACATGATCTCCACAGTGCCCACAAGGGCACTTTCTCTAGTTGATAGTATAAAGTGAAGACTGACAGGGAAGACTGAGAGGGAGAGAGAGAAGAGGAGAGACATACAGCAAAAGTCGTCATGAATGGGACTCGAACACGTGACACGCTGTCAGGCCAAAGCCTATATGTGGCATGCGCCTGGACCACTTTTGTTAATGTAATTCTTAATGCAATTGAGCATTTTATCATCAGATATGATCAGTCAACCAATATGGTTCACCAGCTGTTTTTGCCGGCAGATTTTAATTCACAAAGGCTGGGGCAGGCTATTACCCTATGGCTACTAACTACCTACCAAGATAGCTTGAACAGGTTTGTGTTTCAGAATTCTAATCTGCGGCCAAGATCAAAGTTAAATGTCATTGCCTCACATTTTCTTCTGTCATCACTCTTATCACCTAAACTTGCATTACGATTGGAAACAATGACTGAATCTGATGAATTGAAAATGGAGGACCCTGTAAACAAGTCTTGCTTTTTCTGGTTTTATCCTCATACCAGATTTTGTATGGACCTGTACTTTCGTTTGAACTGTACCCATTCTACAAACGGAATACATCAATCAATCAATCAATCAATCAATCAATCGGCACGGTGGTACAGTAGTAGTGCTGTCGCCTCACAGCTAGAAGGTCCTGGGTTCGATTCCCGCTGGGGGCGCTGTGGGTGCTGGCGACATGTCTCCTCCTCTGCGTCATCAGTGCCCATACTCGAGGCGGGGTTGGCGAAAGGGCCTTTCTGTGTGGAGTTTGCATATTCTCCCTGTGTCCCCTAGGGTAGGTACCCTCACAAAAAACATGCAGTAATAAAGGAACTGTTTGGAATAACGTGTTCCTACCACACGCTATGTCCAACCAGGGAAACTCCCCTCTGTCAGGTGAAAAGAAGCAGCTTGTACTCCTCGTGCACTAAAGGAAGCATGAGGTCAGTCCGCTGCCCCCCCAGGTTGGTGGAGGGTGTGTACTGTGTAGAGCCCAGAACCATGGGTTACAAAATCGTGTCAAAATCAATCAACAATTTACTGACAGTTTAAGTAGGCTTGGGGGTTGCCCACGACATACCATCACTCCAACTATGTGGGTTCTTCTCCCCAGGTCAAGGTCATTATTACTCTTTATCTTCTCCCAAGGTCATTACTCATTTGGGGTCTAAAGGATTTAGTATAATACTGTATATCCACCTACCCTCATCACCCTAATCCACACTTCCTTCATTTCTCTCATGCATCTCTATCTCTCTCCACCCCCTCTCTCTCTCCTAAACTCATAGCTCCGCAAGGCTAATCTTGTTAGCACCAAATGTGCCGTGTTCCACCAGCTCGTCTTAATTGCTGTTATGTTATTAATGACTACGGAGTGGGGAGAATCACTCTTAATTAGCTCATCTCATCCGCCAGGCATCTCGAGTGCAGCAGCAGTGCACTCCCTCCACACGAGCACAAACAAGCAGGGGATAATTAAAGCCCTTCACTTGTCTGAGTATTTATCTAAACCAAAGAGCAACAAGCCGTTTCCACAATTAGCCGTGTCATTCATTAGCGGCGGAGTGCCATTGATTTGAGTGCTCTGTTGTCATTTTGCTACAGCTGCCGCTCATTGCAGAGACTGCGAGGAACCATTGTCGAATGGTGTGTTGCAGAAGTGTGTTGAACATTCGAGGCCATGACAGCAGGTACAGGTAGGCTATTTCAAACAGCAAGGCTTAGCTACATGACTGTATTTGTTGTTGAGGTGTGGAACACCATAGGTTACAAACGTAACTCCTATGACTATGAAAAAATGAGCATGCAGGTCTCGCTTATGCGAGTGTGAAATTGCCTTTGCATTTGAGTAAGGACGCGCTGTGATTGACCAGTAGCCACTTTGAGTGGCAGTCGACTGTCGGACCAAACACTCTCGCCAGAACACGATTTACTATTCTGTACTATCGGGTTGCAACTCGAACGGGGCTAAGTAAGCTAAGCAAACATGCAAGTGCGGAAACACCTTTGCGGTTGAGTAACAACTTGCTGTGATTGGCCAGAGCACTTGTCTTGTGCAAGGACGCGCTGTGATTGGCCAGTAGCCACTTTGAGTGGCAGTCGGGGGAAACGCTCTTCCAGAACATGATTTACTATTCTGTGCCTATCGGGCTGCAACTTAAACGGGGCTGAGTCGGCTAAGTGAACTTAGCAATGTTCGTGGCTCAAGTTCGCTTGAGATGGCACCCCTCTGTCGCGGTCTAAAACTGTACCTTATCCTACTAGTAGGAGAGGGGCATGACCATTTACTCAAAAACAAAGGCGATTCCGCACTCGTTTCCCAAATATTATGACCTCATCATATTTATGATGACGGCTATGGAGTGTTTTTCGTGCAAAAATGATCAGGCAATGATCCAGGCAATAAATTGTCTGCAAGTGCATAATAAATGCTTCTGTAATCACGCCAGTGGGGCGTTCTCCGATAAGCAAGACATTGAGTGAATAATAATAAAAATAGGGCAGGTTCCATAGGCAGTGCAGGAGTGCATTAATGAAAGGTAAAACACATGCTCTAATATTGTGATCGACTATACCCTTTTAATGACAGATGTAGCCACTAGAAAAAAGAAGAAAAGACATGCACATCCAACCCAAACTTGGGCAGGTGCTGAGCGATACAAAGTAACTAACAAAATAATAAAGACGCTCGCACACTGTAGGCTCTGATGCTGTAACTGGTGCCATGTTTTATTGCATCAAA
>OOFJ01060712.1:9370-20914 GCA_900323375.1 Benthosema glaciale
TCCTCCACCTGCCTGTTGTGGGACACACGCACGGAAGGGGTTAAGACTGGTTCCGTCAATGCAGGAAGAGGCTTTGAGCTAGATAGAGATAGAGACTGCTCAGTGGAGGGTGGTGGCACAATGGAACGTGGTATGAGAGGAGGGCGGTATGACAGAGGGTGGTATGGGGATACGGTTCCCTGTGGGTTTCCCTGTGACCCATGGGGGTTAAATCCGCTATGGGGGATGAGCTTTCTGTATGTTATGGAGGGTAGGGCAATGGGCATTGTGCACGAGCTTATAAGAGAGGCATCAAACATGTTGTGTTATTTTTGGCAATGCTGGGTTAAATATCCATATGGGAGAGTGGTAGAGGGGGGGGGTCTGTATATCTGTCTGTCCGTGACACACAGAACAATGACATAAGCACCTTAAGGGGGGCATGTCTTCAGAGACTGCGGTGACGTGTCGAGGAGCTTTTTGTGCCCTGGCCTTTATTTGTGTGTCAAAAGAGTTCCAGCAAAGGCAGTAAGGCATAGTGGCACATACCGAAAATACAGTAGCAGATCTAACGGTCTCACAAGCTTGTAGACCAGCTATTTTCACAATATTTATCTGTGGAACGGAGTCAAACTAAATGTAATGCCTCAACTCCTACAAAGTGCTCGTCAGGGTGGAGCGTGTCCCTAGTTCAAATGTATTTTTGTTTTGGGGGCGTGACAAAGAATACGGCACAAACGATCAGGTGTTTGTTTGTTAGTAGGGTTTGAGGAATTGAAACATGATTCACAACCGACAAATGCCCGGTTACAGCGCTGCACAGGTGGGTGAGTCAAGTGGCGGCCTGCATCCAACGTAAGAAGGCAGCCAGACACCTTGCTCAAGGCATCTTTCTGTCTGGCCAACTAACAGGTGTCCCATTGCGCAACACAACCGTCATCATTAAAGATAGGAATCACACCAGTCGGAAGCGCACAGAGTTGCAGCGAGTGACTAGTGCATCTACATCGCACGTAGAAAACAGCTGTCTCACTTCCTCACGCAACACGGAAGGGAAGGGGGTGGGGGCGGGGAGAAGGCCGACCGAGGAGGAGGGTCTGATGTGAGACGATACGGATTAGGAAATCAGATGAGAGCTGCGAGTATGGACGAGGAACAAATGATCAGCGATGAGAATTCTTAGCATGTGTATTACTTTTTAATCTCAGTTCCACCTCAGACGCTTGCCCAAAACAACCTGAAATCCCCTCCTCTGTATCATTTAGATCATCACTTCGATACAGAAACATGCAAAGAATTATGTGTTATTTACTCACTATTGCAGTTTCCTACAGTTTTCAAATGACATGGGGATCTCCTGTGTGACTCTTTGCTGTGGTTTTGGGGGGGGGGGTGAGAGAGTGAGAGTGTGTGTGTGGTGGGCGCATGTGTGGGTGGGTGCGTGCGTGCGTGCGTCTGTCTGTGTGGGGAAAATCCATCGACTAATAGTAATAGTCACTAGTACGATTCTCTGTTCCGTTAGGGTCCGTGTCCACAGAGAACACACTTTGGATATCGTGTCCATAGCACGCCACTCGCAGATGCCCGCACAGTTTGAACCCATCAACCACGGTGGTGCTCACTGTTCAAACGTCCTGTCATCTGTTTTCATAAGCACAAATAGCTTAGCTGAAACGGACTTCTCATGGTTAAAGTAACAATTCAACATCAGGTTGTACATTATCGGGATGTATCACATACAATCAGAAGGATTAAAGACTGCCGCTTCCTTCCAGAAGTTGAAACCAGTGCTGTGAGTACCAAGTGTGTTCCAATACATGATGGAAGTCTGGCGCTGCCAACTCAAAAGGCGTTCTATGTGGACACATCCCCTTAACCAGACAGTTAAGAAACTATCGACAAATGTCGATCGACCATTTTGCAGATAGTCAAATGAATAGTGTTTGATTTGGGCAGACACCTGGAAATGGCGGGGAGTTGGGCAGCACATAGACAGTCAGACTTGAATAAAATAAATATACGTTCCATTCAAACATTGAGCAGTGTGAATCTGTGAGAGAGAGTGTGTGTGTGTGTGTGTGTATGTGTGTGTGTGTGTGTGTGTGTGTGTGTGTGTGTGTGTGTGTGTGTGTGTGCGCGCGCGCGGCCTACGCCTCACAGTATGAATCACCTTATAGCCGTTTGTCTGAATGATGCTACAGAAAAACACAATCATATCCACTTCCCTTTTCTGATAAGACCATTCAGCAGCACTAAACCAATTCACTTCCTTATTAGGGACCCATCACGAGGCCCAATGCAGGCAGAGAGGAGATGCATACAAACACAAAAATAGATACAGAAAATGTGAGGCTGAGCTGACATATTAAATTAAGATTAGCATGAGACCGACCAGCAGGGAAAAAGTTTACTCTTATCTTTCAGAGGCAAGATTTAAACATTAGATGAAGTAAAGGTCAATTTCAGAGACTGAAATAGAGCTGCAAATATTGATTTTCTTTTTATTAGTGTGTTTTTCCCCTTTATATATAGGAACGAATCAACATGAAAAATAAATTAACATACTGCATTTTGGGGTCATAAACCACTATTTTATACTTATATTTTTATACTGTCGTGAGCTAGATCTCCCAAAGGTTATTCTACTTAAATCAATTATGTTTTATATCGATAAAATGTATTTGTTTGATGATTGTTGCTCGCCTATTGGAGAGCAGGCCAGCAGAAAAGAGGCAAAGAGTCAAACATTAGGCTGTGAGTAATAGCTTTTTCAATCTTTCATTCAAAAAAAAGTGAGTGAGAGAGAGTGAAATTGTCTCTAGTCTGTGGGTGTTCACAATCAACATGGAAAGCTCATCATGGGTAAGTTTCTCAAGGAAAAAGAGAGTGGGAGGCAGTAATTAAATACTAGTCTGCCACAGCCACAACGCCACATCCTGACCTAAATAGTAACACAGTCTCTAAAGTGAGAAAAGGAGGAGGTGACAGAAACACCATGGTGGGGTCTGAAGTGAGGCACTGGGCATCAACAACAGGAATCAGTGTTGGCAGGTTGGACGAGAGAAACAAGCAACAAGCAAACACCTATGAAAACAAGCCCAAAAGAACTGACTATATGGCCACATCAGCACTTTAAACCTGTATAGAAACATACGTTTTTAGTGAGCTTGTAGATCGGCTATTTTCAAACAAATCTTTCCCCAAGACCTCCCCGGCACAATATATTTTCAGATGGGGGCCCCGTGGAGTGTGCATATGAATTTGGACATTCCTTGACATGAAAATGTTTGAGAACCCCTGGTTTAAACAACATTAAGAAACAAGCCAAAATAAGCAGCTACACTTTAGAAACAAGACCCAAAACACCGCAGCAACCAATATTTCCAAGTGTCTTTACAGAAAAACCAAGCCTTACAAGCGGACATGGCAACATTAACAGGAATGAGTACAAAACAAATCAAAATCGTCGTTTAGTCAAAGAAGCTTAACATCACCAAGCTAAGCATTTTTGCTTGTTTTGTATCATATAGTATAATAATCTGGGGTAGTGGGGGGGGGGGTGTAAGTGAGCTGATACCAGACCATAAACATCACTAACACACAGCAGACATGACAGCTCACAGTGGTTACTTAAATCATCCTAAAGGCCTGATTTAACCACTATGCATATGCTGTACGATGGATAGAAAGAAAAAAGCTTGTAGATCTGCTTTTACATTTTTGATATTTTTTGCCTATAATGACATGCTCAAAATAGAGATGCCAGGGTGAAAGTGGTTAAGTAATTACAAGCACAGCTCTTAACCAGTTCTACGTTAAAGCAGAGAAAACACATTTGTTTACGGGAAGAACTCAGCAAATATCCCCGTTCTTCCGTCAACCATTAAAGCTGCAGTGAAACGGAAACGGTGGGCATTGTATTATGAATCCCAGCTGAAACGCTGGTTTTCTGAGTTTCTGAACCAATCAGAGCGTTGCATGATCTTGCATCCCTTCAGGCGATGGGTCGGTACGGTAGCTATGCCACACACAAGAAGCATGTTGTGTTTGTTTACAAGAAGACAGATAGTCAGCGAGCTCTAGTAGTTTACTTCTATGTGGCTTATTTCTAACCTATAATGTTTTCAGATACATATATTTTAGCATGATGATTAAGTCTAAACCAAGAAATACATTGTCTAGAAGTCATTTTGAGAGGGATTAAAAACTGACTATTTCTGTAATCAACACCAGCTGTGTTTGGAGGACGATTCAGAAATGGGATAAAAACAGGTCTGCTTAATTTCTATTGGCTTTTATTGATGTGGACCTCTACACGTCATCACGCAGCACGTTTTTGTTTTCAGGAAGTAATTAAAATTGAATTTGTATGGACTTTTATATAAAATTACACAAAAATTAAAATGTCCCTTTTTTTTTAGCATCCATTGTTAGGTATGGCCATATAATGACAGATGTGGTCCAAAAGTGTGAAAAACGTATTTTTCATTTCACTGGGACTTTAAGCAAACTCAAGCCTAATTTATGCTCCATCGCTAATTAAAAGCTCACAGCGCGGCGGCACATTCACTATGTGTTGTGAGCTTGTGGGTCGGCTGTTTTCAACACGTACAAAAAACTATCGTGGCCCGCCTGGCTGCCACACTAGTAGCCAAACACTTAAGCCCTTCAGTCCACTGTCACTAGAGATAAGACACACATTCCTCTGGAACAACACCGAGTCTTGCTATAGTTCTAGTATTAAGTTAGGAGGTAGTCGAGCAAAAAAAAACAGGCAATGGCGGAGGTACAGCGTCTGAAGCGGAGGCCACGAGAGGCACCGTGCCGAACGCTGCAAAGGCAGACAGAATCCCCCTTCACAAAGATAGGAACAGAATAACCCGTCCCCGTAGGTCCCCTCTGCGTAGGTTTTGGTGCCAACCGCCCCTAGGTTGACTGGGGCCGACCTCTAAAAAGAGAACTTTGAGAACTGCCAAGGCTAAACCTAAACACATAGGCATATATTCTTAACACAAAATCCAGTGCACTTCAATCAGTGCACTTCAACCTTTGTGCTTATGTGCCCATGCTTACAGGTTAGACTGGAAGAAGCAGACTGGTTCGACAGTTTCTGTCAGAACAGGAATGGATCACACGGCAAACCAAGAGTCAAGTTATATATAAGCTGCAACAGAAATAAAACCAGGAACATTTACGGAAACCAGCTCATGCAAAAAAAACAAAAAAAACAAGTGTGTGTGTGTATGTATATAATTATGGCTTCATAGTACATGACACAACAAGGGGAAGTACTCATCTGTGAACTGTACACAGTCAGTGTATAAAGTCGCAATTTATTTTCACTGTTTGAGGATGTCAGTGCTTAGGTTTATGCGATTTATATCTCTCTTTCGTCAAAACCAGACTTCTTCCTGTATCCAGGAATAATTGTATCACACTGGAGTACACATGGATTAGAGGCGAGCCAACAAGATATTTGGGTCTGATGCTTTTTTGGAGAGTCCTAGACCACCAAATAGAATATCAATGATTTTGACAAAAAAGTCAATCTTTGAAATCAAGTTGAAAATCAGTAGCTTGTTTAAAGTTTCTATTGAGAATATTTAAAACATTTAATTATGTATTATATACATTTTAAATGATCAAGAAACAAGAAAATAGAAGACACACACATAATCAACGGAACTTATTCAAACATTTTCAAAAGGCGATCCACAACAAGCCAGATCAGTCAGACTGATATATCGGTCAAGCAGACTTTACTGGGGACAGTTGCATGTTACTTGAGTAAATTCACCAACTTTGTGTGTGCATGCGGCCGTGCATATGCGTGCGTGCATGCGTGCGTGAGTGAGTGATAAAGCTCATGAATGGCATCTCATCTTGGAAGGGAAGTCTGCCTATGGCCTACTTTTAGAAGCAACTTGTATACTTCCGCTTCACACGTCCGCTTCAGTCCCATTTCTGGTTCCAGAATATTAGTGTTAGGAACTCAAGAATTCATCCACCATTCTGGAACAGGTCAAACTGCTTTATGTGACTCTGACATTTATTTATTTATTTTTTACCCATTTTGGATGCACTCACCAGTCACCACCAGTGTGTTCTAAAAGCCAGTTCCGGATGCACAAAACCTTTTTGCACAGACATCTATCTGCATCTAAATTTATCTTCAAAAGCAGAGATTCACAAGTTTGTTCAGCTGCACAGTGACGGAGAGGAAGTCCAACAACACTGGTTTAGAAAGCAGTGCATTTTAAACTATACTAGGGGTGCAACAGATTGAACTAATCGATTAAAAGTCCACCCCTCCTTTTGGCGTCATTCTAGGCGAAAATCTCCCCCAAAACATTACATTTCTTGAACAGTGAAAATAGCCGAGCTACAAGCTCAGTGCGTGGAAGCTATAAACATTTGAATATTATTTTGATTATTTGATTCATCGAGAAAGTTATCAATACGATAATCGCATCAGGAACATAAATGATAGTGACAGCCTAAAGATGTACGCCAATAGACAAACCATGGTCATCTGTTGTCAATGACATTTATTAGACTACAGTACTGCTACTGTCACGGAGGTTGAACCACCTTATAGATATACTGTACTAGAAGGTATGGAAGAGGGCATGAAGTTATGAGCGGGAACCTCTTCCTGCCCCTTTCTGGTTTCCTTCCTTCCTCACACTGTCTCGTGATGAACTGTCAGGGGGGCATGGCACTGCTTCTTCCTCTCCATCCGTTGTAAAAAAAAACCTTTCATCAGTGATGTTGACATTGACAATGGGTGGGCTCCAGCCAGGCCAGGGTTTTGCGACAGGTGAAATATGTCACAGCAGACAGCAGCACAGGTTTGTAAATAGCTTTCAGACCAGCAGGGAGCCTTTGCTATTTTCTTTTTCACAATTTCAGAATTTAACTTCTACTCGTGAATTGTGGGGACAATGTCACTATTCAAGTAACAATGTCTGAAATGAGTAAGAGTGGACTCATTCCTGCAAAAAAAAAACCTTGAGTCAATGTTTTTTAGTTTTTAGCTAGACAGAGAGAGGTAACGCTCCTCTGGTGTGTAGAGGACAATTTACAGAACAAACTGGGGGCCGTCTAATTTACAGAACTGTAAATTAGCAGGCAAATAATTGTCCTCATAGCCAAAGGCCTCTTCTTTCACAAGTCAAACAATACTCATCATACAGTATACACATGGCACAGACACTCACAGTAAGTGGGCCTATTAATGTCACCGACAGACCAGACAAAGATTAAGCTGAGCTTGTAGGTCACAGCAAGGAGATCAGCATGTGGCACAGCAGTGTATATACGGTGGTATAATCCTAATGAAAGTTTTCTCTCTCTCTCTCTCTCTCTCTCTCTCTCTATCAGCTCAAAACTGGAATAAATATCTAAAGCCATATGTCTGATCTGACAAAAGGCATTTTGCATTAACTCGTACTGACACAATTGTCGGGGGGCCTGCCTGGGGATCTGGGAAAAATGTGAAAATATTTTAATAGCCTATAGCCAGCCCGGTGAATTTGAGACCGATAATAAATAATCAATTTCCGTTTAGCCCATTCATGATTTTCCCAGCGCCGTGGAAATGTATGTTTTTGTACAATATGATTATTGTTTTAGCAATGTATGAACACCATTTCCTTTTTTTATTATTACATTATTATTACACATATAATTTTGTGAATGTGCTGAGCTGGAGTGAACTATGCTTTTGATGATGAAAAGCCCAGCTCCTCTCTGTCACCACAAGGCTGCAAGGCTGATTGATGGAATCACAGCGGAAGCCACCTTCCTACCTTTGGCAGAAATGGCTAATGTTGAAGAACTTTATTTACATGTACACCTTTGTCTCCCAAACTTAGCCAATTAATTCCTCCCCACAGGCCCACACACTCCTGCGTTGTCACTGTTCAGCTGTTGTACCCTACTGGTTCACCTGTCAGTTCACCAGGAGGACATAGCACCTCAGTGTCCTAAACATTCTGGCAGTAAATTAGTTTAAAATAGTTTTTTGGGTTGGTTTTGGGCTGGTTGGGTCCCTTTAAGCCCTTTTCACACCAAAGGGTCACCTTGCAACTCCTTGGGTCAAAACGGTTGCAAGGAGTTGCAAGGTGACCCTTTGGTGTGATATGGTCCATTGAATTACGTTGAATCGCTTGGGACAACACGGGTCAACGTGCATCATCGCGCAACAAGACATATCACACCACAGTCACCACAGGGTCATGCGCTAAAACAGTCTTGACCCTTTGGTGTGAAAAGCCTTAAGGGCTTTAGGATTACCTGTTACAATTCCTATAAATTCCTACACTTTACTGGTTCTACAGGGACACTCTGGATCACTTGAGGCGGTTCCAAATGGACCCTTAACAAAGGTCTGTAATTTGAGTGTACAAATGGAACCAAATGAGTCCAGTTGGTTCCATTTTGTACACTCAGTTATGGTAGTCTTTAGAAACCCTGGTATTGTAATTGTACTACGTCCAACGCCACACGTCCGTGTCGTTGTTTTTTCTCCGTGAATACCGAGTGAGACACACACAAAGGGTACATTTTGAACGAAGGCAGGTGCATCTTTGGCCACAGACTGTTTTTTCCGTGGTGGAACTTGCAAAAGCTTTTGATTAAAGAATTAGTGAATTAGTGCTTACGTTCATTAACATCAAACACTACACCCAAATCCACGGTGACATCACCATCTCCACATAGCTTGCTCTGCTATGAGAGGAGGATAACAGGCATAGCAGCAGGTGATTGAGAGCCCCACAGCTGCCACAGTCACACACACTCTCTCAAATCAATTTCCCCTCTCTATCAGTGATTCAGCTGGGTCATTACTGGCACAAATCTTGGTTCGGGAGACGAGTGAACGGTTTTGACAGCAGCCTGATGTCACCGTGGGCCGTGTGTGGACATTCCTGGCCCTGGCGTACAGTAATAGCAACCTAATAAATGGGATATAGACGGGAGGTAGGCTGACTCAGCCACCAGGGAACGGTCGGACATCCAGCACAATTTGTGAATACAGGTAGCCAGCATCAGCTTATTAGGCTATACAGCGTGTCCTTGACTCCTTCTATATCTACACCAGCACAGAGGCATCAATAAGCTTCAATCTGCATTTTACTGCAGTGCAGAGGTCTGTCAGATGAATCAAAATGTCATCTTACCACAAGAGTCTCAATAAAAATCGGAGTAGAGCTAAAAAGAGAATTATTGGCTTATGTGCTGTGATGTTCAAACATACATGTGATGTGGAGCTCATAATACCGACCCCCAATAATCCCAAAACTCGGGGAGAGTGTGTGTGTGTGTGTGTGTGTGTGTGTGTGTCTGTGTGTGTGTGTCTGTGTGTGCGTGTGTGTGTGTGTGTGTGTGTGTGTGTGTGTGTGTTGTGTGTGTGTGTGTGTGTGTGTGTGTGTGTGTGTGTGTATTCAGCAGCTATGACAAGTGGCAACTGTCAGTAATGGTTGAGCTCATGACATAGATGGTACAGTACTGTAGGCCTATATAGGCTCCATTGGTTGGAAACTGTAACTTGTAATCAAAACTATAACCTTTCAGGATTCAAATTAAAAAACAGCAAAAGTAGCAGCTCTACAAGCTGAACTCGAAGCACGTCGCTTCGCATTTTGAGCTTGCAGGTCTGCCACTTTTGATACTTTTCGATGACGCTGTAGTATGATCACGTCGGGCGTTACGTTAAAAAACACAAAAGGTTATAACATGGAGTCAGAGTCTCGGAGATAAGAGGTTTTTGCCCCCGCCGCAACAGCAAGATATGAGGTGAACAACATTGTGTGCAATGCAATCACTGCAGCAGAGACTCAGACTCCTGATAGACAGTGACAGAGATGATAAGAAAGAGCATAGCCATGTCAACAACACATAGCATTCCAATTTCCTTTACACCACTTCCAGACAAAGAAATGAACTCATACTTGAGTGTCTAATCGTGTATGACGTCTTTCAGTGTCTCTACTACGTAGAATTGTCAGACAATTATTTGATTACCGTACATGTTTTAAATGTATTTTTTTACATGTCAAAAATAGCAAATCTATAAGCTCACAACAGATTGCACTGCATGACAATATAACTTAAATCAAAGTTTAGCAAATCATTGCTTAACCGAGTGTTTACAACGCAATAATAATATTGGTTTACTGTTAGCCATTAACATCCATAACAGTACCATTATCTCGTAAATCTGTATGCGTTATCTTTCATATTCTAAATTGCCTGTTGCTTATCATAGCAGTCAGTTTGTGTATGTGGTCTCTCTTCACCGATTACTCAACTCAACTTAAACATACCACATTTCACCTCACACAAATCAGATTCAATGAATAATCAAATTGCATTGATTTGAATAATACAACAAGGATTTGAATAATACAACAAGGATTTGATCTAGACTATGCAAAGCTACACAGTGTGACTAGTCTATAATGCAAACGAGCCATGAAAAAAGATCACGCCTTTCGGTTTTTTGACTCATGTCCTACACCTAGGTAACTGTCTAGGACTAGGCCATACAGTAGGTTATTTATTTCTAAGGGATTTGATTAGACGTTTTGGTGGTTTGGTGCCAAGCTTGAATGCGACAGCCAGTAAACCTCAGCTCTCTCTCAATGAATGCATGACACAATGTACAATTTAATGTGGCCACTTCGAGTGGTTGGAGGCTTGTAAACATGCCACACACAGCTGATACAGTGTTTCAAATAAGCTTTGAGAAGAACCTCAGCTCAGTGACTTTGTGCTTATAGACTGTACGCCATGAGGACTGGGAGGTTGGAGGCTAGTTCCCAGTCGGTCGGGTCATACCAAAGACATAAAAATTGTACCCAATGCTTACTGCTCAGCACTCAGCATGCCATCAAGGGTTGGATTTGTGGTAAATCCCTGCGACATAGTGGGACTCTTTCTTTCATTCGTGTGTGGCCCAGGTTGCGCCTAAACCCTTAAACCTCACAAAACGTATGCCTAACCTCACAGAAACTATGCCAAAAACCTAACCTCAAAACCACGTCCACCTGTGCGAAATACCAGGAAAAGAGAGAGTCCGGAGGCGGAGACATACTAGCGTCATGTCCAGGTGTACGTGTAAGCTGCCTCACGATGACACTATAGAAACAGGAGATAGTCTCCTGCTCTATATGGCTTGTCAAGGCTAAGGCTCATAAGTTATAAGAAGACCCATTTGACCAGAAGCATGCATTCTAATGTATAAACTATAAAGATGGTTGTTAATCTTTACCCTTGACCATTATCCAAGGTTTCCACATGACACACTGCAACAACACAGGAATAGTATTCCTGTCATTTTCTCCCCAAATGTGCAGTGTATTCCTGGAATACAGGGCACATTTGGGGAGAAAATGACACACACACACACACACACACACACACACACACACACACACACACAAACACACACACACACGCGCACACATACACGCACACCTCCTCATGGCATGCTGACTGTGTTTACCTCAGCCTAGAGTAGACGCTACTAGGCTATAAAGCATGGTCATCCTCCTGAGC
>OOFJ01060743.1:2005-12064 GCA_900323375.1 Benthosema glaciale
CCCCCCCCCACCATGAATTGCAAATCTACAAGCTCACAATAATGGAGAGCATAGATGGGCAACTGGCAGCCCGGGGGGCTCATGCGGCCCCCACCATCACTTAATGTGGCCCGCATGTAAACCCACCTACCGCACGCCGTAATCCATTTAATTAATTAATCTCTGCAGTGCCAATGTTTCCCCCATTGTAACCCGTATTTTGAAGAGCAAATCTCCGAAACCGGAAGTTATGATGACGTGATGGTGCCGGCAGTTGAAAAAAACCCTGGTCTGCCAGAAAAGCTTCATTGAGGGGGCAGACTCTGGAGATACAGGCAATTGAAAGCAGACCATAGAATGGACGTGGATGCGTGTGCAATTCAAATTGGCCGCGCCCAATTGTCCCATTTTACACTGCGATGCTAACAACAAATGGCTACCGAGTCGCACTGATCAAAGATGGATTAAACAATGAATCAATATTTCACGTAGTAATTATGATGGTTTCAATTGTTTAATCTTCTAGACAGTTATTCTGAACCACCTTCTTACAGTTCTCATTTGTCTTCCTCATCTTGCTATTTTCTTCAATTATCTTCCCCAATTCCTACGTATTTCTACTTCCACCTGCCCAGCCCCAACCATTGCTGTGCAGCAGCTATAATTGTATTTATTATTTTATAATGTTCTGATATACAAATCAAATGTTTACTATGCTTGTTGCTTATTGCTTATTGTTTGTTCTTGACAGAACCAGCAAGTCCCTTCCTATGCAGATTGATGGAGAACCCTGGATGCAGGGTCCCTGTACTGTAAGTATGATTACAGGAAGTTATTTTATTATTATGCTTCACACAGATGCTTAAACCAAGTTTGGCCGGATAATAACAATATATTGTTAGGATCACATGCAATTCATAGAAAATAAATCATATAAATTCTTATGGGATCCAGCTTGTATCCGTATTTTGTAGGATCTCCAAAATTCTGTTCAAATGCTATTTACACCAGGTGGGCAGGCGGGGGGAGGGACGGAGATGATGTTTGTCCTCATGGTGGTACTATAAAAAGGCTACTTTTTTGCTGTATAACTAATTGAATCATACAGTTAAAATATTTATTCTCACAGATTACTTGTATCATTATGATGCAACTCCCCATATAGGCCATTACCATTTCTGTCTAACTAGACATAACTAGCCATTTCTTCAAAACACAATTCTTCCTACTACAGATTTTTTCCAACACGCACAAATTAATCGGTGCATATTATCTCTGGAGTCACATAAACCTGTGTCATTCAGAGTTTCCGTATTCCGTTCATCTTGGCTATGATTGTGGGCTGTAACGCACAACTGGCTATAGGCAACCCAGTGATGGAGATATGCACTTTAATGTTTTAGTCTATTTGAGGACATTTTCCTTTCATTAGAAAGTAATGCAGATAAAGAAAGGCAATGACATTTTATATTGTCAACGACAGATTCAAACCATGGAATTTGTGATTATGTTGTACTGCACAAGCACTTGTTAAGCTAATTGGGAGCACCACAGATACGATTTTCTACCAGGATTCTAAAGGATTGTTGTAGAAATCAAAGCATATTGTTTTCCAAGTGAAAGACACATTGCTTGTACCGCCATGCAGTAATTTGATAACAAACACTTAGGGATGTAAAACTTGCTTTCAATTTGCGTTGCATAAAACAGCTGCCTCGATAAGTGCACAAGTGTTTGCTCTGTTTCAATTTTGTTCACTTTTCAAAATGAAACAGCTCCGTTTGCACTGATTAAAGTTGTGTTTGGCTTTAATTACAATGCCAATACTCTTACCCCACTGCAGATGAAGTGCAGCCCATATTTACATAATGCATCATGCAGCGATTATGAAAGAATCTAGTGCATGACAAAATAAGTAGTCTGGAAGTGCACTTGTATCTTCTGGCACAATGCCACAATGCAAAGTTTTAGGATCTGACAATACATAATTGTGCTGAGATTATTTCCATGGCAAGTTATTGATGTGTTGGTGCTGAATTTGAATCAGTCAACATGTTAAATGCATCACAGTTAAAATGGGATGTTATCCAACTAATTATTAATAACAACAACGATGCAAATGCAGTTCAGTTCCATTGCATGCATAATGCATATTTGACACCATCAGTCTCATTTGTGCTTTGAAGTAACACAGTAAAACCTTGAGTTTTGATTGATTAATTGAATACTTTATTAGTCAGAAATGTACGCAGTACAAGGTCTGTACCTAAAACATAAAAAGAAAAAGCCCTGGGGACTTGTTTTAACCACTTAAACGCTATAAAGTTATTTGACAGGGGCCAATACTTGCCCCCCACTACACCAAATAGCTGCACTGAAAATTACCAATATGACATGCCTAGAACGGGTACACTATAGCGTGCATGTGACATTTATGATTTTACTGTGTTTCACATGTACCACTGTCTGTTTGACCATGTCTGAATAGTCATCATGTAATTAGATGTATTGCTGGAAGGTAGGATTCCACATTACTCACTTACTTTGAAACATAACATCAGGGCATTCTTTCATGCGTTGCGATGCATTGTGTGAGCTTGGAGAACCGGATAATGACGAAAAAAAACCTTGTAGTCGTAACTCCACTTGAGCTGAAGTGGAGATAATATAGCAACACGTAAGAATCTGACAATGTATAAAGTCACAATACCAACTTTGATGAGGCAGTATTGCTTTGCTTATTTCCTGAAGAATGAACATTTTGGAGTTACGGTAGATAGTTTCTGCCCGACAGTCAGACATAATATATCTACAACATTTTGTAGCAAAAATATTCAATTCAACATACATACAGTATGTATGTATGTTGAATTGAATATTTTTGCTATAATCCTATTCCACAGTTCACAAGAACAGCATACAATACAAAGCATATCATAGCACTACACAACAATATCTCCTTATCCTTTTTTTTTAATAGATTGAGATTGTTCACAAAAACCAGGCTCCTATGTTGATGGGCCCGCCACAAGGAGGCAGTTTCTTCTCTTCCATCATCAGACGAACACGGAGTGAGAGCAAAGACTGATGGGATATTTTAGACCACACCTCAGTAAACGTAAGCGTGTTGATTAAGTGTGGCTTTGATGTCAACTTTGCTAGTTGGATAGTCCTGCAGGGTACAGTAAATAGTAAAGTGTGGGCACACATTGCGTAAAGAGATACTGTAGCTACTGTATGACTCAAGTTGTCTAGAATTAATTGATCATAGTCATTGACACAGCAGCCATTTTGGTCTGACTTGAGACCAAAAGATGAGGTAGTCTTACACTATAGACCAGTGGTTTTCAGCCAGTGGTCCAGGGACCACCAGTTGTCCTTGGGGGGGTTCCAGGTGGTCCCCAGCTAAATGATGGAGTTGGTAACCAAATGGACCGTAATAGAGCTCTTGACTTGAGAGCATAAAATCAATCAGTATTGTTATACATCTGCATTAATTAATTTACAAGTCTTTATCAACGTTTCCCTGTCAGTCCTTCTCATGGACCTATTATTATATGGTACCAACATCAATACTAGATGGAATTGTGGAACAAAATTTCTAAATTTCACCAAATGGTGGTCCGTGGCTCAAATGCTAAATAAATAATGGGCCTTGATATGAAAAAGGTTGAAAACCACTGCTATAGGTGACTAAGTAATATGACGTCGGAGCAAAATGTCTGCCAGCACATTGGGGTCTGAGGCATTGATTTACATAATGACATTTCACTTCACAAATCTGGAAATCTCTCTAAAAGAATGTTTACAAAACGTTTTCTTATGTAAATGCTTTTATTTTATGTGCTTTGTGATATTATGATCATCTATTAATGTGTATGTACTGTATTTATTTATGTATTAGGGTATTTTATGATCTTTGCATTTGAGTGCATGATGGGCAATGCCATAGGCTGCTGTTAATGTACATATCTAGGGTTTGCGGATGATCTTCCCATCATATTTAGTATTTAGTGTAGAGTAATTGCTACATATTTTAATTCAACAATTCAAGAATGGCTTTTTAAATAGTGAAATGACATAGTATTGCAAAAAAACATTTCTAGTGTGTTGCTACTGCATCAATTGAACGACTAGTGATTTGATAGTTTATAAAACGCATGTTGTTTTACATTGCACGAGTGATCCAGGATTCTATACAAGTTTTCTGATGCATGGGTGACCGAAATCGGTTTAGAAAATAGATAGAAATTTGAAGGGTTTCGTCTACGACACATTTATAGTATTACCTTCGTTGAGAGGTTTAATCATATCATATATTAATTGAGAGATGTCAATTTTTATGTAGCTATTAGTGCCCTGTGTTTTTCTATTTATTCAGGTATTCAGGTATTTCTAAAGCTTGGAAAACAGTGAATAGTTCACAGAAAGCATACAGTATCTCAGCCCACTGTTCAATGAGATTATTTCTTCAGGTACAGTGAATGTAATGAATGTATGTTACACTCACAGTAACTGTCAGTGACCTCCTAGGACTAGGTCATTGATTTGCTCTGATGTCTGCCATTGAGCGATTACAGTCAAATTTACTGTATGAGCTTGAATTGAAGAATCCAGCCTGATAATCTGTCATTTCAATCAACACTAGTGATTTTAAAGATTGTGATTTTCACCTACAGTACCAAGCATGTTATACCTTTTGAAAAAGTTTACAATTTGTATGGAATATATTTGTAAGTGTTAATTCACTAATCTACACACCACCATTCCCAATTTGAGTATTACACATAAAAATTGTAATATGCCGGATGGTAATAGATATTTTTCTATGTCTTACTGAAATTATAATAGCCTACAGTACATTTCTTTACATAGAAATAGACATTATTTACCTCATGCAATCTCTCGCCAAAGATGAACAAATTGAAACACTATTTCCATTTTTTTAGCTGTTAGGTACACAATGACACAAGTACACGCACAGCAATGCATTCCTGCATGTTTTCCTATAACCAGTTTAGGTCAGACTGTTTTCGTATCTGTTCAAAGTGCCATACGCCTGGAGACTGAGGTCTACCGAGCCTCCACCTCTTTGCTTTCTAAGTGCAGTGTTTGTACAGTGAAGTTGTATTTTTGTACACAGCGTTATTTTTTTGCTTAATGCTTCAATGCTCTGTAAGTCTGTTTTTTTTCTGTCCAAAATATTTTTTGCCTGCCTGATGTCCATTAACTGACAAAATGGAAAACAATAAAGTGCTGTTGTTGTCTGACAGAATGTGCTGTTCGTCTTTATTATAAGGATCCCCACATTTCTGAATAGCAGCAGTCAACTGGGTTTCCGACAGTCCACAATAATTATACATTTTAATAAGAATAGGTCTATTCAACTTACAAATTACTTACTAAGCAATTATTGACTCCGCCCGGCCGAAAGCCGAGGCAGGAGACTATCGTTTGGGTTTCCGAGGCTACCGTTGGACTGATCATAAAAGTTAAAATAGTGAAAATAAAAGTTTGAATAATTAATTATATGATATCCTATATTTATTCAAAGGTGTTATGGTCATGATTTATCAGGATCCTGGATGTCTTGATTCTAGGCTTAAATAATTGATATAAATATTTTTGTAAATCAATGGGAAAAATTAATGGCATAAAGTCTCCAGCTTTAGTTACCGAGATGATGTTGGAGAGAGACCACATTTCATGGCTGGCCTAAAGACGTCTGTTCCAAATTGCAGCCACCTATAAGTGCTCTTTTACAGTGGAGAGTAGGGATTCACATTTCTTTATGGCTGTTGGTAGGCCATTCCACATTTTGGTGGCATAGCAGGAGAACACATTTATTTTAAACCCTTGATTGTGGACTAGATTGACGTTTTTGAAGTAGTTAGACAGGTACATTTGTATCAATGAGGTGTAGTGTATCTTGTAGATCCCATTGCAAGTTGCTATGGATGGCGTCCCCTAAGGATATCCGCTCGAGACAGCAGCACATACCGGTGTCTCCAGCGTGCATAAAGGATTTAAACTACTGGAGGAATCCCCGCATTGTTTCCCAGGGTGTAAGGTAGGGGCTAGACACGTTTAGGAAGGTGGTCACCAGGGATGCAAGGCGGAGGTTGTGGAGCTCCGGGCTGTAGTGTGCACTCCGGTACTCGAGTGTGTGTTATTATGAATGATGTATGACCTCACACATCATTCCTGTGTTTGGCTGGGTAACCTTTCAGCCTGACCTAGCTTGCACCCTGGATTTGTCCTTTTATGGTCAGGTTCCTGTGGAGTGGGATGTTTTATTTTTTTACTTTTTCCCTTTTTTCAGGTGGCAAGAACAACAGCTTCACAGGTGTCTACTCTGACGTGTCACAGTGTCACAGGGCAGCGGTGGCTCAGGGGTAGAGTGGCGAAGTGTCCTTGAGCAAGACACTGAAGCCCTAATTGCTCCTGATGTGCTACTTGTTACCTTGCATGGTTTCCGCTGCCATTGGTGTATGAATGTGTGTGTGAATGGGTGAATGTAATGCATAATCAATGTAAAGCGCCTTGGATAGAGGCGTTATATAAATAATTTACCATTTACATTGTTGTGCAGGACGTTGTTAGTGATTGTTTGGCATCTTTAGTGATAGCCTTCCACTTCTCCTAACTCACACATAAACAGTGTACATTTGTTCTTGCTCATTATGTACTTCTTGGCCCTTTTATGTTAACTTTCAGCTCCTGTGTCTTCAGGTTCATGTCTGTGCAAAGTGTGTCTTCGCTAGAGTCTAGGCGAAGACACACTTTGCACAGACATGAACCTAGACACCTTGAGGGGTTTCTCAAATGCTGACATCTTACTGTTTGGTTCCACAGATCTTGTTAAGAGTAATTGACTATAGCAATTGTATTACATAAGCAAAAGCATGTTCACAAACAAAAGGAAAACGTGAAAACTATACACAGGGGATATTAGTATGTCTTGACTAGTCTGCTGCATACAGTGAAGTAATATGATTTTGAAATAACTTCACCCAAACACTGGAGAGAAAGAAAGGGAGATGTACAGTATTTTCCTCTTATCAATGCATCGTCGTGCATTAATATTTGGTTTGTCTCCCTTCCTAAACCAGTCAAGAATAGCTACCGAGCCCCACCCTCTTTGACCCAGCACTGACTGACTGACTATGGTCAAGAATCACTACGTTGACTCACCTCAACTATAGACAAGAGACAATAACTCAGCTGAGTCTGACAATAAACAACTTCAATATCAATATCTGCAAGTGTTACATCTCGTTTTATATCTGAATGAATTTGATTGCCTGCCGATCTGTCTACTATCATCTATCTACTTGTACATTATCATCACCCACCTGTCTTTTCTGTAGGCTAGGTCTTTGCAGCTGTCCATCTGATGCCGTGGTAGATTGGTGGTAGCGCTTGTTTTCACTGCTGGTGCCTGGTGTCAGAACGGTGGACACCTGCACTTGACCTGTGTTTCTCCGTCCTCAGGGGTGGGGATGGTGGAGTAAGCAGGAATGACGTGACACTTCACTTCACATCCACATCACCTGCCTGGTAATGGAGCCCTGCGTGGCTCCAAGATGGCATTGGGATGACCACAGATATGCAGTATACATGTCCTTCTCTGAAATCATTTGTGTGCAATAAACTGCATGTGCACTGTATACTGAAATGCATGTTAATTTAACTGAAAGTGTAAAGAATGACCTGTATCTTAATTGTTTTTGCCGGGTGGATTGTTCTCAGCATGGTGTCTGCTGCATATTATGCATGAAAATGGTGATGGGTGCTGCTGCCTATTATATGTGGTTTAATCAAATATTATTGTGATGTTGTCAGAAACACCCTGGAGATGGACACCTTGTTGAACAAACCACTCATAGAGCATCACTCTGGATTATTTCTCTTCTCGACTGTAATTTTCTCACCAGATGTAGAGTGACTGATTGAATGTCACACTCCACTAATTTGTACTGTTCATTACATTTTTATTTTCCTGGTGGTTCTCCCCAGAGCTGTGTAGCTTCTGTGAGTTAGCATGCAGTTTTATTATTATGATAGCTGATAGGATGCTTAGCCCTGTTAGATGTACAGTACCAAATATGACCTATCAACAACCCTAAGTCCACAGAAGCACTTGATAACTATATTCAGATCCAATGACCAAATGTATTAAGATAGCCCAAGAGAAAGCTGTACCAAGGACTCTTAACCTGTAATGACACTTTTAGGGTATATGGTTATTGTACTGATTGCACTGTGAACGCAGTCACTTTTCTTTTGCATTGCTGTAATTGTTGCACGGTGGACACTTGTATATTGTTGTTCTGCATGATGGTGCTTCTTATTGTTTTTCTTGCCTTTGTATTGCTTTAAATACTTACTCTGTATCTGCATCTCTGAAACTCTTAACTGCTGCTGCCTTGACTGAAATTCCCCTATGGGATCAATATACTGTAGGTATCTATCTACTGTATCTAACAGCAATTCCCAACCGAAGAGGGTCGGGCTCAGTGGTGGGCCATGAGGATATTGCAAGCTGCCCCCCAAATAATTGGCAAAAGACACAAGATTGTTTTTAATAATAAGGGTAATAATAATAATAATAATAATAATAATAATAATAATAATAATAATAATAATAATAATAATAATAATAATATACATTCATTTTATGTGATGACAGTTTTCATTTCGTGCCTGTGTGTAATTTATATTACTGCTGGGAATAACATGACTCTTATATAGTGTGTATTAAAGCAAAGCAAAACACATTAATTAATGTACTCACACAGCTTTAAATAAGCAGACCTAAGCAGACCCTGGTGACTTAATTACTTTGTATTTTACACTGTGTTATACAAGAATTTTGTATTATTATTATTATGTTACTTTTTTATTGCATCAAACTTTTCTGAGGTTTCATAGGGTTGAATGAGCTGACATTTTATTATGGTTGCCTGTTAACCCATTACGGACAGGAAGTGTCATTTTAGATTTGAGACAAAAATAATACATTTTGGCTATTCAAAAATAGCAGATACAATATCATCATAGCGTGTCACTTTGTGCCACACTATGAGCTTGTAGATCTGCTATTAAAAAGAAATCGTGACAAATTGTGCAAATCTTTGAATATTCTTTTAAAGTGAACATTTTTAAGTCAAATCTTTGGGGGGTCCCTGGAACAAAATATTTTGAGATAGGGTCTGTGGCCAAATGCAAATTATTTTGTGGGTCCGACATGAAAAGGTTTGAGCACCACTCATATACCAACAGTATCTTTTTCAGAAAACTGATAGGATTTCCGCATGGCTAAATGTTTTAAAATACACATGGTTTCTCTGTTATCATTTAGCAGTTACAGGATATAGAACAGAAAAAAACGTATGTTACTGTGTATTGCATATTCATGCTCAACCGCCTCTTTCAGCTTCCGCTTCCCCGGGCGAGAAGGACACATTTTAGCGAGAAGACAGACAGATATACCAGATATAAAGAGGTATATATTTCATATAGCAGAACTATCTCTGAGGGTTTAATCATGGATGATTTATGGCCGGTAACAAGAGAAGGAAATAGAGAAGAATAGTTTTTGGGCCTTCATTTCTGCTCCGAGCGCAAACACTCAAAGGTGTAAAGTGCCGCTGCCGTTTGTAGAGTTCGTCTTTCAGTGCATGGTGTTTTAAAAGGCAACTGCTTCGCTATAGCCTACTGTCAGAGATGAGTGTTTCTTTCTTCAGTGACATGGCACTTTTACATGGTTCTGAATAACATTGTGTTCATATATATATAGCAAAGAACACCTGCGAACAATAATGCGCACACGCATACAGTATACAGTACACACACACACACACACACACACACACACACACACACACACACACACACACACACACACACACACACACACACACACAGACTGCACACACACACTGCACACACACACATTTTTGAATTGTGTGTGTTGAATTGGCCTGGTTTTTAGCATTCTTGTCAGTTGAGTTGTTCTCGCATCTCTCTCTCTCTCTCTCTCTCTCTCTCTCTCTACTGTATCTCTCTTCAGACCCC
>OOFJ01060744.1:0-11604 GCA_900323375.1 Benthosema glaciale
CCAGGCCGAGGAGTAGTCGAATTAGTTTGTTTTGGGAGGTTTGGAGCTTGTTCTTTAGTGTCATGGAGATGTTTGAGAACCAGCAGGTGCAAGCATAGTCGAAGTGGGGCTGAATTAAGGCTCCCGCTAGAGTCTTGAGAGCGCTTTTGTTGACAAACGAGGAAATTCTACCCAGAAATCTGTGAATAGACTGAATGTACTAGGAGGGCTTAGGGGCGTGGTGGCTCAGGGGTAGAGTTACTGGCTGGCAACTGCAAGGTTGCCGGTTCAAACCCGGGCTCCCCCAGAGTTATTGTCGATGTGTCCTTGAGCAAGACACTTAACCCCTAATTGCTCCTGATGTGCTGGTAGGTACCTTGCATGGTTTCCGCTGCCATCAGTGTGTGAATGGGTGAATGTAATGCACAATCTATGTAAAGCGCCTTGGATAAAGGCGCTATATAAATGCACCATTTACCATTTAGATAAATAAAAGATCAAGAAGATAATATGCACCAATTTGTGTGAGTTTTAAGGAGTTAGGAGTGGTAACAAAAAGTGTGTGTTTTGAACAAAACACAAAATTGTTGAAAATCTTGTTAGGTGGAAATGGGTGTGGGCGTGTGGCCCTTATGTCATAAGTTACATCATGATCCAATGAATCCAGAGACAAACTAATTGTGGTTGACCTTTGAATGACCTTCATGAGACTTTGCAGTATGGTGTATGATGTCAAATTGCACTGAAACAAAGCTTACTGGCCTTATTGGCCAAAGCGGTCTCTATAGCAATATAGCAAAAAAAACTTTGGCCCGGGCGGTTAGCTCAACCCTCTGGGCACCAATCACAGTGTGTCCTTGCACAAACAACGTAAGCTCCCAAGCCGAGGTGCTTGATCATTTGGCACAAACCCAAAGGACCGCATGGACCATTTTACAAACTTTTCTTGTTTGCTGTACTTCTGTGATTGTTACTGCTGAATTTCCCCGGCAGGATCAATAAAGATATCCATCTGTCTGTCAGTCTGTCAGGTGCCCAGTGTATGCCACTGCCCAAACGGCACCGGTTTAGTCTCATCAATGCATCATTTTTAAGTCACTTTCAGCATCCTCTCCTAAATGCAGCCTTAACACTTTATATTAAGCTCTGAATGGAAATGGCTCTGCGACTGTAATATGATGAATCCAGGTATCACTGCAGGTTAAGCTTTTTATTTATCAGTGGGGTGAGGGGAGTCTTTTGCAGCTCCTCATAGCTGACTATTGGTCCTGAGTAAATGCATTGAGCACAAACAGTGCTAAATAACATGTCAAAGAATACTAATTCATGTGTTTGTGAAGATAAACACCAACGTCGAATTGATTTTCATGCCTTTTGGTTGCAGCGCTTGGGTCAGTTGAGGACAGATATTGAACTGAGTTCAGTGCTCGGTCAATGCCAGCAATAAAACACCAGTCAAACATGTAATGGGACCCGCTGATTTAAATATTACACATCACTGCATACATAATGATTCCCTTGCACATTGTAGCTGATCTTACTTACAGGACATGCTAAAACACATATAATCTTAAACTTGATCATGAAACAAAACGCCTTCTCAAGCTGTTTTCTATTATACATTTTAACATTGTACAATAGAAATTCATCATACCAATTCCCCATATTGTAGTCCCTATCACTGCCATCCCCGGCCTACTCTACTGTTTGGGGTTAGGGAGGGTGAAGACAACCATATCTCTTATGTTACGTGACGTCTCCAGTCGCTTCTTATCACCAGTGCAGAGTTTCACGAGGAGAGCATAATGCATGCATGCGGATGATTCTGGAGGGAACACGCTATCCTCTCCCTGCTGACCTAGCCTGGCATGGCCAGGCTAATATCACTGCATAGATATTAGTCTGGAACTTCAGTGTGTCAAGATTTATTTCCAAGGGGTGGTTACAAACATATTCAAACATCATAGCAAAAAGAAAAGTATCACTTTGAGTAGTGGGTTCTGATTGGTCACCCACAACTCTGGGGTGAGCGAAATTTAATTTAAACTGAGCAGTTCCAGACCAATCTCCCCAGGGATATTTTTCCCGTGGCGGATTCGTCATGATTCCAGGCTACTGCTGACAAGGTGTAACAACCAACCTGTTGTCACTAGTCGGTGGTGGAAAAAGCAACTTAAGGCTTACTAAACCCTAGAACACTTTTTACCCGGACAATATATGTTTATATGATTTTTAGAATGTTTTCATAATTTTCATCATGTGTCCTTGGATAACTCCATGATGCTCAGTGTCACCATAGAAGGTAGGTTTGTTTCCTTTCCCACATCCCTGATTTTTCTATACATGCAGGTGTTCTTGTACATTTTTAGGAATATTCTTTAAATAATACCCATATTTTTAACCGATAATAATTTATAGGTCTATATTGACCAATTTCTTGTTCTTGCACAACGGGAAAAAAAAATACAATAAAACTCTAAAGAGGTGAATAAAACATATGAGTTATAAGTCATGCTGTGTTGAGCAGTCAGCCTTTTTCAGTACTGTGTCCATAATCTTTTGATTCTCATCTTCAAAGACAGCAACTCTCAATCCACACAGCATCATAAAACAAGCATATTGCTCTATATCCCTTTCTCACTTGTTGGATGTTATCTCAGAGTCATATCTTTCGTTATCCTGCTACACAAATTGACGAAGGCAGAGTTGTTTATCGGTTAGGCCTACTGCTACCCCACCCGTCTGCAAAAGCCTCCACACTATGCAGAAATAGATAGTGCATGCCATGGGGAATGTTAGGAACTACATTTCATGCTTTCAAATTTCATATTTGCCACGCAATTGTCTTGGACATCAGTGAGAATACTCAAAGGCCTGCTGTCCTTACACACAATTCTCAAAAATGCCATCACCCAAACAACAGTCAATCTGTGAGGAATACCAATATAGAATCTCAGCCGGCCATGCGTCATTACACAACATTTCCTGAGTAACTGCTATTGCCTGGTACAAAAAGTTGCATCCATCATCACCTATCTATTCTTTCAGAGAGACTGCCCTAAACACCACTGACTAACCCTGGGCATTCTTTTCAGATGGAGGAGCTCAATAATCATGGAAGATATAAGATCACACAAAAACCTCAATGAGCAGTGATGGTTTCTGAGAGTGACCATGATTTTATACAAAAATATTAACACATTTTTGTACAAAATAAAACTTTCAGACTTGTGTAAGCTATGTTTAATTTTAACATGAGGGAAAGTCCTGTCAAAATCTGACCGTTTTGAAACGGACAAACATAGAAATATAAAAAAAGACAACAGAAATACCATGAAAGTCATTCCATGGTCTCACTAACAACTCTCCTCAGCTAGTAATTAAGTTACATAGACGGGCTTCATTACATCAGCAATCAAACAAACTCGTGTACTGCCATAATTTTATAAATATTCAAACATTTTCCCTTTTAGACACAAAATTGAATGCCATCAGCTCACATATCTGTGAGCAGATGCAACATGAACGGCTGGAGCTGCTGTCTCCAGGGGATCTAGTTGTGTACAGATTATGAATCCAATGTGGTCTATAGTTGCCTTGGGCCACCTGGGATCCAGGATTGGAACCCTTCTGGAGATGCACTGCACACACAGCTGTGCGTGGCATGCTGGCCTTGTCTTCAAGGCCTCTAAAGACACCATCATTACTCATGCCATGGATGAGTGACATCAGTGTACAGCTGAACCTGCATCCAGACATTTCCAAATGCAAAACTGAAGATGGCCCATCGGGGCCTATTACTGAGCTGCATAATGCATCTAAAACACAGCAGAATTGCATTTATGTGTGAATGAGGAATAGATGTAAATGTTGCCCAATTATCTTGAATTTCAATAATATTGTTGAAATGGCTCATCCGGTTGTCCAAATCCATATTAAAACAACAGCTCTTACTTGGTTCTCTAAGTCAGGGAACAATGCATGGAGTAACTCATGAGAATTAAGAAGATGTGATGAATGCTTCACACTCCCTTAGTCCCTCATCCACATGTAGATAACTAAACTAAATTCCTCTTCCTTGAAATTGTGAGGCAGTACCCCATTTCTTATAAACCCACACACTAGAAAAACAAATGTGCATATAGTGCATTGCAAAGTCCTCAAGTTACAAATATTTGACTATTACACAATGTAACCAATAAACCGTGTGTGTGTGTGTGTGTGTGTGTGTGTGTGTGTGTGTGTGTGTGTGTGTGTGTGTGTGTGTGTGTGTGTGTGTGTGTGTGTGTGTGTGTGTTAGTATATTGATATTTATTTAATGTTTGTTAGTCCATGTTCAGGATACCTATTTTATCCAATCAGGAGAGAGAACTCGCAGGATACATATAGCTATAGTGAATTGGAAGTGATGACAAAGAAATGAGCAGACAAATTTGGAACACAGACAATTAATTAAAGCTAATAAATGGGTAGGCTATTCTTTCCTGATGATGGATGGATTGGCAACCCACCTGAACATGTATTTTCTATTTAGCCTACTATTACTAAAGAGTTGAAGAGATGGCGAGACCGAGAAAGAGACGATTTTTTTTTCTATGGCACAATGCTTCAGTCAGCAGCAGCACCTGCATAGTTCTGAAATTGCGCCAGACTGAGGCTGAGCCCACAGCGTGTTGGACAAAGATGCCGCACCAATGGCAATGGTGCGTAACATTAAGCTATAAAATGAATATTTTGGTAGTAGCCTATAACCTCCTTGAGTCCTTATATAAAATATTCTGGCGAGATAAGCGCAATTTGGATCCCATTCAATATAATTGTATAACAGGCTATCAACATATTGACACATTAATTTAACACGGAAACTTTTCAAGTTCATTTAAAAGCACCCTTCCTGTTTAGGCTAATTGGGGACAAAACTATAGGCTGTAGTCTGTTTAATTTACTCTGATAATGTGACATTATAGGCTAGCCATGCTGCCTAACTTCCACCGAAAAAAAAAAAAAGAAAAAAACTGAAAAAACTATCTGAAAACATGATCGAAACGTTATGAAAAGATGTAGGCTATTGTTAATTGAGTCGGGTGCTCCACTTACAAATAATGTCACTAAACTCAGTGTTTTTTAGAGCTGGGTTCTCATTGTTTGCAATTAACGATTATCACAACCATGCGTAAAAAGAAAGCGTATGCCCAATTAACTTACCTTGGCACTGATTCAGAAGCACTATAGCATCCACTGGACTGCAGGAGTTTGGTTTCTCTTTCGAGTGCTTTGCGAAGTTTGAACCTTTTAATAAAAGTAGGCTACTTTTATATCAAATTCCAGCGCCTCTCTCTCTCTTACCATCTGTTGTGCCCTATACACAACGCTGCGTGCTGGCGCGTCGAGATGTTCATGTGCTTGGCGAGGGAGGAAGAGGGCGGGAGTTATTGTATACGCGCGTTGTAGGCTGTTACGCACATCGAGCAGCACGCGGGAGAAAGCGCACATCAGAGTCAGAACAAGTTGATCATCATCTGACACATGTATACTTTCACATTGACAGCCAGGTGACCGTGATTTGGTGCCATTTTGATCAAAACTCTGAAATCCATGTTGACACAGATCTGTGTCACACTCACACAGTTTCGACTCAGCCAATTAGCAAATAGCCTTATATCTTTTGCCTTTTGGTGTGCAAAATGCTTTCCCAGCAAAACAAACTCCTGTGTTTTGACTTCTTACAGATATTATGACAGTAGTCTATTTTTAACCCGTGTCCGAGACTGATTGATTGATTGATTGATTGATTGATTGATTGATTGATTGATTGATTGATTGATTGATTGATTGATTGATTGATTGATTGAAATTTGTATTAACAGCTTGGAGAATTACCTACGTTTCAAGCACAACAATAATTGTAGACGAGTGTGCATGTTTAAGAACTCAAGCTGTTCATAAATTAGTGGACACCACACTGTTTTCAGATATAACGTAATTGCATTTAATACGTTCTATAAATTATGTTAACATAACTTACACAATAGGCTGCAGTGCAATGCAATGGCATGCATGCATGTGTGAATTAAGCTGAGAACAAGTCATGCTCTAACATTTCCCGACTTGACCTAGTCCCCTAAGGTCTGCATGTCGACACATATCAAAGCACAAGGGAAAACATAGTAGGCTATATAAATGCCTCATATGCTGCATGTGCAAGAAAGGAATGCATGATGCTCATATAGAATGTGTCCTTACATGTCACATACGCTTTATTCATGCTCCTTGACCTGTATGGAACATCTCAGCTGCACATTTCAAAAACACTGACTGTAAAAAACAAATAAGTATAAAAGAAAAGAAAAGAAGGGTCTTTTTTCAATAATATAAGTATCCAAACAAAGCCCATCGTATGCTTTTTTTTTACCCTATGAAACAATAGAGGGTATGCGTGTGACATCATCATCATATTCAGAAGTTGAGGGACAAAAAAATCGACCGGCCCTAACAGCCCACAAACAGAAAATTCCTATCTGCAGTGATTGCATTAAACAATTTTGGCTCACTTTGCCTCTCGCTTTGCCACTTTGTCATCACAGTGTTTCTTTATTTTAAAATTGTCAAACAGTGCAAAAGCAATCCTATGTGTCTCTTCCCTCATAGATAGCCTATACAGTAGCTGCCTATAGAAGCAGGTGAGGACAGCGGCTCACCTGGATGGATGAGTGTTCATGGTGCAACACACATACACGCACGCACGCACGCACGCACGCACGCACGCACGCACGCACGCGCACACACACACACACACACACACACACACGCCACTTAGCACCTCCATCTCTCTCGACAGGGCAGGCTCTTTAGAGAATCCATTATCACAGTCGCATGGATACAGTAGGATAGTGAGGTAGCCATCAATGGCTCCACCCCGATCAGCATCACACTATTCAGACCTTTCGTGGGCATGAAGGTCAACTCCACAATGCAGAAGAGTTGTCATCTCAGAAATTTAGAGAGGGATAACACGCTGTCCTCTATCTGGCTGCACTTGTTGCAACACAGTTTATGTGTTGCAACATCCATCCATCCTCTTCTTTCCAGTTAACCTCTGGCAGCCCCCTGGCTCTAAAAGATCCACGTCCTCCACGGTCAGTGTGGTCAGTGTGTTTTATCGTTCAAATTCAAGTTTTAAGTTTTCCTGTCTTGTTCAACCAGATATCAGGAAAGTTTCTAGAGGTGTAGTACTTTTAAAAGTGGGGGAGCACACACAATACACATTTGTTGCCAATGTATACAAACTCACAACACATTGCAGCATGACTCGTTATGAGCTTACAATTAAGTTGATTGGCTATTTTGAGCTAACGTAAACCCCAGAATAACAATAGTGGGACTCAAGTGGTTTTAATCAAAACTGAAATGCTAAATTTAGTAGTGGGCGGTTTGTATTTCATTTTTTTTGTCACGAGTGTGAAAATAAATACTGTGGCAGAATGAAAAAATAATCTGAAAACTGATGTATGTAATGAGGTATAGGACTCGATACGTTTTTAACCAAACTTCTTCCTGCTCCTTTTTCGAACATAATTTAAGGATAATAGATATATTTCTTTGTTTTTCTTAGGTTTTATATATATATTTTTTTATTTTAAATCTATTTTTTCCCTTATTTCCTTTGTCTGTTCATTTATGTTTTTAATATGTTAAATTTAAATAAATAAAATTTAAATGCGGTCCCCCTACATGATCTCAGTATACAGTATAGGCTGCATTCTGTGCAGTGAATGATCACGGAATGAACACTAAACTCTAAATCTAACCCTATAACCTCAGTCTTAACTCGACCATGTAAGTCAGTTGACAATGTGCATCGTCGCTGATAAAACAGTAGCCATGATGAACTCACAGAATGCAGCTACTGAGATGTTGGTAGGTCAGTAGACAGCTACTGAGAGCAGTCAACGCTCCCATTAAACGTGAATTTGTCCCATTAATAGCATTTGACGCAGGAGTACATTGGCCTGGTACTTTTGGCCACAGAGAGATTGTGCTGTTTGACTTCAAATGTGTGATATCACAATGGCACCCATGGCCTTGGTAGCATCACTGTGCTGAAGATGGAGTTGCTATAGCAACGGATGATCAAAGGGTTATGTTTCTGCTTTTGTGAACATATACAGTATAGGGGATGACAGAGAAAAGACCATAATTTTATAATAGCCCACCAATAGATGTCGTCATTTTAGACACATCAGCAGGTCTTTAAAGGCCTGTGTAATATAATAATAATTAACACACACACACATGCACACACGCACGCACGCACGCACGCACGCACGCACGCACGCACGCACACACACATTATGCACAATCCAATGCTCAGTTTCCTTTTAAGTGTCTATTCTTACAAACAGCTGCAGGCAAAACATTTTTTATTAACAGCTTGGAGAATTACAGTACGTTTCAAGCACAACTCCATACAAGACTGATAACTTTGAGTGGACGACACCGTAAAGCATTTCTACAATAGGGTCCACCATGTTCATTTCATCAAGACATTTAAAGACCTACAAATATTCACTTCTGTATAGCCAAAAGCAGGAAATCCCCTTCAGTGGCTCTTAGGGATACCTTAGTAAACCTTAATACAATTTGTGTTATTTCTACCAGAACCATTCAAGGAAATCATTTCATGACATGGACATTATTACCTAAGCCATTTCACATCCATCACCATCACGGGTAGGATGAATGTTCCCATTCAAATTCATCACAGCCCTTAAAGACCTATTCATGTCATGTGGATTCCTCCTGGGGCTTGCTAGCACTGACAGGAAACTAGCCAGTATTCCACAGTACATCTAGAAATAAAATAATCTAGAAATAAAATAGCAAATAATAACTTTATTCATACTGCACCACAGGAGGCAGGATCAATGCCCCACAATGTTTGTTAACTGACAGCAGAACAGTGTGGCTGACAAGAGACTATAGAGAGACCACAAAAAGAGAGCACAAAGCATTGCCAAAAGACACTATACTAAAATGAATGATACATTGTACCATTGTATCATTGTTTCTTGAAGCACCTTTGCTATGCTTGGTTAGATTTATGGAGATTAGGAACATTACTGTTTCCATTTGGCCAAAAGAGACAGTCACCACAATATACTGTACAGTAGGACAGGCACACAAGCAGCCACTGAGCACACCCTTGTTATTTGTACGACTTAATTCATAAAGTGCATACATGCAGTAGTACAGTTGGTTACTATATAGCCAATTATTTATATTATTGTCTTTATAGTTTCCATGTCTGGACGTTGCGTTTTTGTTTACTGTTTGTCCAAAGTTTTTACAACTTTATTAAACTTATCTGAATAATGTAATTCATGTTCACCAAAGAACTGTGTTTAATAAGTGATAGATGTTTTGGTTTGTTTCCGCTTTTCCAGGTACAGGTAGGGGATCTAAATAAATAACCTGTTTAATGGACTAAACATGTCAAACCTGCACTCTGGGTGCCCTGTTTGTCTAATTGTACAACAGGTCTCAAACAAGATATTGTGAAAACGTCTGGCTGGAGTGCCATTGAATTAGCTGTGCATAAGACTCACTTCTTTTCAAATAGCTTTTTGAGGGATGCATTCCAATGCAAGGCTTTTGAAGATTACGTCATATGGCAGATTTTTTATGTTTGTTTAGAACACTTATGAGTGGATATTACCATATTTGTTTAGAGCACTTATGACGTAAATCGTTCAAGTTGGATCATAGATGATCCAACTTGAGCTGTTTCCACATCACAGGCGCTTCAACAACAGTACTTCACAGACAGATGTTTCCATGACAACATTATTTGATGAGTTCTCACAAAGCGACCAAAAGGGGAGGGGGCAACTCTTTTAATAAGTCAAAGGCTGGTGAAAGAAACCCCTGTATTGTTCCGAACAATTTCATTGTCAGTTTCTTTCAATTTACACAATGACAACGGTTTAGGGCAATTACGTCTTTTCAAATGAAAAATCAATTGCATCCTTTGTACACTGCAGTATTCTGTACAAACCAATTAAGGCAGAGGCACTGATGCACTCCCATAAACTGTCACTATGACTGTACAGTAGTAGTTCAGTGGTTCTCCAACTTTTCCATGTCAACGTCTCTTAAATTAATATGTTTTTTGGCTACGGACCCCCATCTGAAAATAATTGATGGCATAGGCAATCTACAGGCTCACAACGCACTGCATTGTAACGTGGACAACCGTGGATCCGACAGACTTGACACCGGGCACTGCACTCCGTGTGGGGGTGTGGAACGCGTGTGTCGATTTTGAAGTCGGTGGGGTGAACGGTTCTCGAGTTACGTGGATTGACGTATCACACGTATGTACAGAGACTTGTGTCATGTGTCACATCACACCTCCATATGGTCACGCCTTCTGACATCACACCCCCATATATGGTCACGCCTCCTGACATCATGCCTCCATCTCCATATATGGAGCTGACACTCACACTACGCATGCTGCCACCCATAGATCTCCACATATGGAGATGACCTGTTCTGACATGTTGATCTAACCCCATCAAACCCTTACACTCAAGACACGCTCCATATATGGCCAGTAAAGAATTAATTCCATATGTTGATCTGATCCCCAAAGCGCCAGCGCTCACCCAGCTATCTGCTGTCACCCAGGCGGATGCGTGCACGTGTCCTCGCCCATTCTCGCCCTCAGGGCGTCTTACTGTGAGTTTGAAGTTACAATGGGTTTGTATAAGAAGGGGACAGGGCAGGTAAAATGAATACCAAATATCTACATCTGTAGATATCTGTAGATCTGTCTATCTGTAAATACTGAATCAAGTAACTTAAAAACTGTCCTGGGTGAGTAGACGATGAAAGCACCCAAACTGTTTTTGAAAGTGAAATATCCCTTAATTACCTTTATTTTTTAGTTATTTTTATGAGTAGAACGCTCCCAAAAAAACGTATTCTCTGTGACACCTGCATTCAAAGATTTGCCTAGAAGCTTTGTCATTAGTCTAAAAACTTTAGATATATTGTTCCATCTTTACCTCATGCTGTCACATCTAAAGTAGAAGCGTTAATATTTCAAACGAGAGGCTTATTGAAGTCAGAAATGAAGTTTTCTGAGCTCAATTGCACCCATATTCAGTAGATTTTCTGTGGTCTGGGGTTTTCTGGCTCAAACAAGTGCTCTGATTTGCCTGTGGACTGTGAGGTCCACAAATCCCTGTTTCCATTGCTGCAAAAGCTTCAGAAACATGGGCAAATTCTCCTTCTACAGCACAGCCACCCGAGTGTGGAATGCCCTGACTCCCTCTCTCAAAAAGAGTAAATCTTTGGCGTCCTTTAAAACGGGCCTGAAAAAACACCTTTCAGCATGCCAAAGGGAGAGAAAATGATTACCCCCCCTCCCTCTAGTCCAGCGACTTCCCCCACCTCCCTATAACCCCTTTTTGTTCCCCAAACCGTCACCGGAGGACCCCCCACACAGGGTCATCAGCCGAGATACGCGTCGCACGTCCCCACACAGGGACATCAGCCGAGATCCGAGTTGCACGTCCCCACACAGGGACATCAGCCGAGATACGCGACGCACGTCCCCAC
>OOFJ01060785.1:3407-18689 GCA_900323375.1 Benthosema glaciale
GGCCCTTTGTGATGTCACAAGGTGCAATTCACATATATGGGATTTGCACCTTGTGACATCACAAAGGGCCGGCATATGACACCACGTGTTTGAGCAAGAAAAATCCAGCCCACAGAAAAACTACTGAATGTGAAAAGTTCTGTTTTTTTGGGTGCAATTGAGCTCAGAAAACCTAAAAAAATGAAGAAAAATTACAAAAACTTTTTTTTAATGTCACAATCCCTTTAAATTTGCTTTTTTCTTTATCTGTTAAATCAATTTGATTAACTGTTGTACCTCTACTCAGATACTGATGAGATTGACGAAGAGGATGGAGAAAAACGCCAGCTCTGTCCCCAATGTGGAAAGTTACTCAACAAGACTCACAGGAAGACTCACAAGTGTAATGAATATGATACCAAGCCCTATTCTTGTATTTGGTGTGGCAAGTGTTTCAAGTCTGAGACTTATCTAAAGATTCACAGCAAGATCCACAAGGAAGGCTACATACACAGGTGCACCTTCTGCCTCAAAACCTTCACGTTAAAGGTCGACAAGATTGAACATGAGAAGCTCCATCCGCCCGCAAAGAAGCCCTACCAGTGTCCAGAATGTCCGGAGTTGTTTGCCAGGCGCAAAGACCGCCATGACCACCTGCAGAGTCACAGAGGCACCAGAAATTGCGTCTGTCACATTTGTGACATAGAGTTTCCTTATCGCGATAAACTGGAGAGGCACATGGTGGTGCACACGGGGGAAAAGCAGTTTGTGTGCGAGGTGTGTCAACGTTCCTTTGGCCAGGAAAGCCACCTCAAGTCCCACATGCGCGTCCACACTGGAGAGAAACCCTACCAGTGTCGACAGTGTGAAAAGAGCTTTACTCACAACATTAGCCTGAAGAGTCACGTCCAACGCTATCACGGACAAGACCGCCCTGACCAAGGAAAAAACGGTCGCAGGAAGAAGATGAAAAAGAATGGCTCTGAGGCTGAATTGGATGTGACATGTAGAATGGAGAACGATGCTGTTGATGCCGAGGAGGCTGAGCAAAGTACCTCAGACCCAGAGTACAACCCTGAGGAGGAGATGGGAAAGGAACTGAATATACGTACAAAGAAACAGAATAAGCTCAGTGGTAGACCCAGAGGAAGGCCAAAAAAGAATGTCTCTGAGGCTCAAATGGATACGACACTTGGAATGGAGAACAGTGCTGTTCATGTACAGGAGGCTGAGCAAAGAATGTCAGACCCAGAGTACAACCCTGAGCACGAGGTGGGAAAGGAACTGGATACGCGTACAAAGCAAGGGAATACAAAGCTCACTGGTAGACCCAGAGGAAGGCCAAAGAAAAAGCCAGTGCTCACTTCAGATTAGAGCGGGACCATTAACTGAAAATACTGTATATAACGAGAATAAAAATAGAACCTGTAATCTTACTTGCTGGTGTAGATTAATTGAATTAACAGTTTTCTTCATATCAGTCAGTCAGTCATATTGCACAGCCGTGTGAGATACAGTGAGACACCTGGACAGAGAGAGAAGTCTGATTGTCCTGTAAATTACTTGGAGTTGTTGCTGAAGACCGACACAGCTGAGCAATTTGCCAATTTGTTTGTCTGTTCTTGCAGAAGAGATTGGAACATGTTATTTGTCCTCCCACTGCATATAGTGCTACATGAATCACTAGTTGCATAGAACCAGTTCGACCACTAGATGGCAGTGTGTCTTTGTACTAAGAATATTGGGCATCCAAATGAAACATGAGCATCATAATTTAGGCTATTTTATTGTTTGTATTTAAAATTTCTCAACTGCCAAAAAAACACTTGGAAAGTAACTAAATTGATTTACTCAACTGTTGTACTTGTTGCTTTGTGAGCTATTAGATCTGTTATTCTCCCCCAAAGTTTGAGAAAAGTTGAGTACTTTTACTGTGAAACTGTATCCAGTATATGTTGATACTAAATACTTTTTGTAATTGTGTTTTTCTTCAGGTACATTTTTGAATACAGTACTTATACTTTGGTTATTGTTTGTTTTATTTTTTTAAACATTGTGTTATTGCTACTTTTGATTTATTATTATTATTATTATTAGGAATAATTATTGTTGTTGTTGCTGCTGCACATTTTTACCTCTGACCACATTGGTTGGCCATTTGTACCATGGAGTGTTGGACCGATACAAAGAGCCGATACGAAGAGCCATTTTTCCAGTGAACACCATCCATTTAGATATTATTATTGTTACTATTATTGGTGGTGTCCCTAACACCACAGAAATGGTAACCTCAAACCCCTGTCCACCTGGCCGAAACTGAAACACCTGGGAAATAATTTACTCAATTACTGTAGGCCTACTCAAGTTAAGTACTATTCTATTCTGAGGAACTTTGACTTTACTGGAGTATTTCCAATGTTCAATACTTTTACTCCACTACGTCTCAGAGGCAAATATTGTACTTTTACTCCATTATAATTATTTTAAATCTTTGAGTATTATTACAAATATCGTCATCACTTGAACCTATCTACAAGCGCAAGCTTGCAAAGTGGCCCTTTGTGAGCTTGTAGATCTGCTATTTTCAAAGAATGTGTATACACATGAAAAATACTTGTGAAATGAGAACTGGGGTGAGTACTTTACTTTTGTACTCTTAAGTCATTTCTACAATAGTAATATGGTATAGGGTAAAACAAAAAAGGGAATACACTTAACACTGCTCGTGGAAGACCTGCGATGACAGTCGTGCAAAGTTACATATAGTGCAGATAACATTTATATCAATTAGTGTACTGTGTGCGCGCGCGCGCAATAGAATGGCTGGAAAATGTAAATGAAGAGTTTACATACACTGTACTATGTCATACTGTAGTATACTAGCCTATAGTGATCATATCGCCCTGCTGCTTTGTATAATCCCTCCCCCTATTCAGTCCTACAGTTTGCATATCCTCGTGTGAAAGGGTTTGTTGACAACCGCCGCCATTACTGATTTTCACGACTCGGTAGTTCTTGTAGTATTATTACTACTGTCATGTCTAATAATAAAGCGAAGTCTAAATCACACATAGGACCCCAGTGTGCAGTTATAGACTGCACCAACCAAAGCACCACTAGTATGCATAGAGTCCCACTCCCTGCTCAAGAGGACAGGAGAGCGGAGTGGATTCATTTCATTTTTAACGGCAGGAGTGCTCCTCTGACAATCAAAACGAGCAGTCTCTTCGTGTGTCAGAATCACTTCACGGTGGATTGTTATGAAAACTTGGCGATGCACAGGGCTGGTTTCGCGTTGAGCAGGCGTCTGAAGCGGGGAGCAGTACTACCAACGATCCGCCACTTAACTGTAAGTAGGCCTACTACTACAAAGCGCTGTTCGCGCTTTGCGTGCTGTTATCTGTAGCGCAGTAGTGCATGGTTTCCAAACAAAGTAGAGTCCGGGGACCCCCGGGGGTCCTTGAGGCTGTTCCAGGTGGTCCCCAGCTAAATGATAGTTAGGAACCAAATGGACCCTTACTCGGAGAGTTGGTTCCATTTGTTTGAGATTGATTGATTGATTGATTGAAGTTTGGAGAAATACAGTAGATTTCAAGCACAACTCAATACAAATACTTAACTGTGAGTGGCGGACCATTGTACACTTTCAGACTCCTAGTTAAATTAACATTGATAGATCGAAATGCCAGTGGGGGTCCGTAGATTAATGCATCATGTCACTGTCACTGAGGGTCCTTGAAATGAAATGGTTTAGAATCACTGCTAGAGCCTTCTCCCATGGGGGTCCTTGCCTTGGCATATCTTTTCAATTTGGGAGTCCTTGACGTGAAAAGGTTTGGGAATACTGCAATAGAGGTACTCAGCTGTTGCAAGTAAAAGTCAGGAATTCAACATTTACATTTACAAAAGTAGGCTACAACAGTATGGGTATCACATTGTACTCAAAGTACCAAAATAAAAAGTACTATAAAATAAGTTATGCAGAATGTCCCATTTCAAGTTTTCAAATGACTAAGAATCTCTTGAAAATAGCCGAAATACAAGCTCACAATGCGTCATGAAAAATATTGCAAATTTAAAAAAAGATAAAAGAAGATGAAAAGTGAGGAGTCAAAAGCTATTGGCTGTAATGTGATGTATGATGAATTGATGTTTTTTTTCCCACAACTACAGAATTAAAATCTAATTATAGGTTGTCTATTTTTATACTACAGGCAACAACATCACAGCCACAGGAGTCTCAGCCAACCACATCAGACCTGTTACTGAGAAGAACGGAGAACTTTGGTTCTCAGACTACAGTTTGTGACAAACGTTTTGCTCAGCAGTCTACAAAAGCAGATATGGATATGAGGATTCATACAGGGGAAACTCCCCTCACTTGTGAACTTTGTGGGAAAAGCTTTTCTAGTAAAGTAAACGTAAAGAGCCACATAAAGACTCATACAAGGGAAAAACCATTCCTTTGTACAGTTTGTGACAAAAGCTTCAGTCAAAGTGGTACTCTCATGTCTAGGCCCCACACTTGTGCAGTTATAGACTGTATCAGCCAAAGAAAATGGGACTCTACACATAGAGTCCCTGCTCAAGAAGATATAAAAGCAGAGTGGATTAATTTTATTTTTAACGGACATGTTCCTCCAACAATCAAGCCAAATCTTTTTGTGTGTCAGAATCACTTTACAGTGGATTGTTATGAAAACCTGGGGATGCATAAGGCTGGTTTTGCAGCAACTAGGCGTTTGAAGCGGGGAGCAATACCAACAATCCGTCAATTAACTGTAAGTACTTCATACTATTTCCTGCTTTAACTTTGTGTCCTGTTTTATAGTGAAAAGTCAAAACTTCAGTGTCTTGCCCAAGGAATAGAAGGACACTTCGACATGTAGACAGGAGGATCCTGGATTTGCAGCGCCAACCCCACGGATCATTGGCGGACCTGCTCTACCTCCTGAGCCACAGCCGCCCCGCAAGGATGTTTTGTCTTCCTCTGTAATGTCATGTGAAACATTGCTAAACATGTTTGGTATCTCTTTACTAGTTGGAGGAAGATGAGCCATGGGCTGCAGTGACTGTGAAGACTGAGGAGCTGGAGGTGGAGATTAGGGAGGAGGAGGAGTTTCAGTCTGCGGTGGAGGTTGCAGAGAAGGAGGAGGAGTTTCAGTCTGCGGTGGAGGTTACAGAGGAGGAGTTTCAAACTGCGGTGGCGCAAGGTTATACTAGTTTTGGATTTTACATTATAGTTTAGTTTTGACTTTTTTCCCTATGCCGTTAGTTTTTTTTCTTCATTAAAGGACCACTTCACCACTTTTCAATGTATCTTCATATAATTGGTCCTCACTAATGTTCATGATAAAACAGCACTATTTTTTTCTACTCAGTCTGTGTCTCATAGGAGGGCTGTGGGCAGTTCAGCAACCGTCCTCCATGCGCATCATCGATGGGGAATCCATGCTAATAGAAACTGCAGGCTTTCTTTTCCTGAAAAGTTCCAATACGAAAATGGAAGCCATTGTTCTCATGATAATGAAAATATAAATATTAAAAAAATATATATATTGACCGAGTAGAAAAATAGTGGCATTTTATCATGAACATTAGTGAGGACCAATTATATGAAGATAGGTTGAAAATTGGTGAAGTGGTCCTTTAATATTTTTATTAGAAAGCAGGCATCATCTTGTCATTACAAACAAATCTTATAAAAAGTATTCACATATTCATGGAATGACAGCATATATGAGATTATCTGAAATGTACTGTGTTGCCGACCATCTTATTTTTCATTTTTTGCAAGTGTAACAAAATATAAAATAAAATACAATAGTGAGAAAAATAAAAAATAAAATATATACATATATAAATAAAATCTATGCCGTTAGTTTTAATAGTTTTTACAGTGGTTTTGCTAATTTCTATTATTATTTTTCATTCTTGTAACAGCGATTAGTTTTAGATTTGTTTTTTATTAGTTTTAGTGTTAGTTTTCTTTATACTTGTATTATTTGTCAGGCGCAAGATTGAAAAGGTATGTATTGTGTAATAACAATGTTACACAAGATAAGCGTTGCACGTCCCCACACAGGGACATCAGCCGAGATACGCGACGCACGTCCGTACTGTTTTTTTAGTTTGCTTACCTTTTTTGATGATTTGATAAATTGTTATTGTTATTTTTATGTCATGATTATGAACTGAATACCCAGGACCTGAATGGAAACAAGACCGCAAGGACTTTTTTCGGTGTTCCCTTTGGCTGTTGTGTTTGACTGTACCCTGTACTGATTTAATTCGTGTCTGACTGTATGCTGTACTAATTTCATTTCTGCCAATAAAGTATTCATTCATTCATTCATTCATAGATTTTAACCCTAGCACACCAAACCAAACTTCTAAACCCAGGTGTATTTGACCCGATGTAATATATTCCATAACAAATATTTCTCATCAAAATATATTAAAGTACAGCAATACATGGCAATTTGAGAACTTTAGTTATCGTTTTTCCTTTTTATTGTAGCTTTAACAAACATGTTTTTTTTGTTTGTTTGTTTGTTTTTTTCAATTTTAACGATTTTTAAAATGAACTATAATAACCTTGCAGTAGCGGTTCCAGAGGAGGGGGAGGAGTCTCGGGCTGCAGTGACGGTGACAGTGGAAGAAGGGCAGGAGTATGTGGTGGAGAAGGTTCTGGATCGACATGAGATGAATGGAACGGTGAAGTACCTCCTCAAGTGGAAAGGTTTCTCAGAGTGAGTCCTACCCAGCCTCCTTAATCTTTCTCCTCACACGATACAACATCCCCCCCGCCCCCCAACGTATGGCTTTGCAGGGACATGACATCATGTGCCAGGCTGGCAGCCAAGTCTATAGACTTTTAACTATTAGCATATACGCAGTATAGAGAAAGCAGAGGGAAAACAATGGACACATTTGAGGAAGTGTTGGCCATGGAGGGTATAGGAGATATGAGCGAGCCGATGGCCTATGAGCGGCGCCATCGAAACCACCGTTCTGTTGAAGAGGTGACCACCGTATAGGTGGCCACCTCTTCACCTAAATCTGGACTATGAATAGGGCTTTATTCTTGTCCCCCCAAAATCAGCATGTCCCTGAAAAAAACAGCATGTCCCCCATTAGTGACGTCATGTGGCAATCAACTCTGGACATTTTATGTCCATAGAGTTAACTTTTCCCCCGTGACGTACATAAGCAATCAAAGGCACCTCTCAGTTGTGTGCTTTCTTTCTCTGTGTGGAACAAACTCCTTCTTGCCTACTGACCAAATAGACTCTGTGCATACATAATCAATGTCCCTCGATATTAGCTACATCATAGATGGCCAATGCCATGCAACACAACTATTAGAACAACTGTTTTCCCAACATAAAACCGCATGGCCATGATACTGTTCTCTTCCACCGGGAGGCAGCAGATCAGTTACTTTGGTACTCTATAATGCAGACATCTATAAGCCTATATTTGTGTGTCCCCTTGTGTGTGTGCAGGGAGGAAAGCACATGGGAACCAGAAGACAACTTGGAGTGTCCCGACCTGATCACTGAGTACATGCGGAAGCAGAAAGAGAAAGAAGAGAAGAGGAAAGCAGCCAGCGAGATGCCTGCAGACGGAGGAGAGGAGGGAGGAAGAGAGATGAAGACTAAGGTATAGAGGAGGAGGAATAAAGGTCTCATCTTATCAGTACAAAAAACCCCAACAAAAACAAACAACAGTGCTAGAGGTACAGCTAGGTTATAACAGTGGTTCTGAAACACCCCCAAATTGATGTGTATTTGGCTGTGGCTCCTCATCTGACAAGATGGTGCTAAGGTCCCCCATAAAGAAAACATTTATTTCAGACAAAAAATAGCCTAGATAGGCATACTGCAGCTTGGGAACTGCCTCTGATCCTGCACTGCAGTCATTGAGCATGCGCCCTTTGAGCCTATGGCTGGTTTGTCCTTGAGCTCTTTATCGATTAAGACTGCTTTTCTGTAAGCAGTTATGACAGCTAAGCGTGTGCGTGAGCTCCAAACAATTTGTATTAGTCCTACATGCCTTCGTTGGAAGGCTAACAACACTGGGGCCCCTGTTTACATCCAGAGGAAAGGGCCCACTTACTGTGTCCACTGTCCTGTCTGCACGTTACGGCTGTACATTCAGGCAACATGGGGCATGATGCTCAGAGAAACTGTTTGTCTGCTATGGCGCAAAGAATAGGGGATGTGCACTGTCTAAACAGTGGCTATCCCACTGGGTGCCTATGAAGTGGCTGGTAAACCTGCCCACTCCCCGGCTATTTGCCATTCTACGGGTTTCGGAGATTTGGCTCTTCAAAATACGGGTTAAACTTGGCACTGCGCGATTAATTAAGACTCAACCTGCACGGAGTGCAAGAGCCATTATTCGCTACTGTTTACTGCCCACTGGCAGTCATCCATGAATTCCACAGAACCATAGTAACATTCGTAACTTTAGTTACTCGATTTAGTCGAGTTTAGCTTCTCGGCTATTCGATTAAACTACATGAACAAGATTACATTCTTCAATGTATCTTACAGGTAATGCCCTCAGATGACTGCTGGGATGAAGAAGAAAATCTGATGGTGCCAGAGGACAGTTCAGACAAAGATTTTCATCCCCAGGATATCGACAGCGAGTTTACAGAGAGTGACTCAGGTATAAGACTGCAACTGCTCTCATCAATTGCTTTTTTGTACAATTATGCTTATATATTATTAACTAATTAATTGAATTACCACTATTTTATATTCATCGCACACCGATTTTGTGCAAAAATAGTGATGCAATGCCACATGTTGTGACCTTGTAGCTTTGATTTTTGAATTTGCTTATAATAACAAAATTTGGAACAATTATTAATTGATTATTTTATTAAATTACATTTTGATTAACTGTTCCACCTCTACTCAGATACTGATGAAGAGCTCTGTCCCCAATGCGGAAAGTTACTCAACAAGATGAAAGCGAAGACTCACAAGTGTGATGAATACAATCCCAAGCCCTATCCTTGTCGTTCGTGTGGCAAGTCTTTCGATTCCGAGTTTAGGCTCAAAATTCACGGCAGGATCCACATGGAAGGCTACGTGCACAGATGCACCTTCTGCCTCAAACCCTTCACATTAAAGGTTGACAAAATTGCACACGAGAAGCTCCATCCGCCCTCGACGAAACCCTGGCAGTGTCCCGACTGTCCGGAAGTTTTTGAAAGGCACAGAGAGCGCCGCAACCACCTGCGGAGTCACAGAGGATCCCAAAATTTTGTCTGTCACATATGTGACATGGAGTTTCCTCGTCGTTTTAAATTGGAGAGGCACATGGTGGTGCACACGGGGATAAAGCGGTTTGCGTGCAAGGTGTGTCGGCGTTCGTTCGGCCAGGAAAGCCACCTCAAGTCCCACATGCGCGTCCACACTGGAGAGAAACCCTACCAGTGTCGACAGTGTGAAAAGAGCTTTAATCACAACGTAAGCCTGAAGAGTCACGTCCAACGCTATCACAGACAAGACCACCCTGGTGAAGGAAAGAAAGGGTGCAGGAAGAAGATGAAAATGAATGGCTCTGAGGCTGAATTGGATGCAGCATTTGGAATGGAGAACGATGCTGTTGACACTGACTCCGAGGAGGCTGAGCAAAGTACATCAGGCACAGACTACAATCCTGACGAGGAGATGGGAAAGGAACTGAATAAATGTACAAAGCAAGGGAATAAAAAGCCCAGTGGTAGACTCAGAGGAAGGCCAAAAAGAAATCCAGTGTTCACCTCAGATCAGTGTGGGCAATTAACTGAAAATACTGTATATCAAAAGTGATATTTAGTACCTGTACTCTTAAGACTTCATCTTGCTTTTTTTCTTATCATTCAGTCATATCGCACAACCCTAAGTGAGATACAAGACATTGGGTGCCAGAGAGAGACAGACTATTGGTCTGATTACCCTAAAGTGTACATGAATCACTACTTGCATAGAACCAGTTCTACCACTAGATGGCAGTGTGTCCTGTACTAACAATATTGGGCATCCAAATGAAATTAATGAACGTGATGATTAATAACATCCAATTCCAAAAATAATGTAAATATGCACTACAACAGCATTTTAATTGTACCGGTATTGAGAATTTACTCAAATGTTGTACTTGTTGCATTGTGAGCTATTAGATCTGTTATTCTCCCCCAAAGTTTGAGAAATGGAAAGAAGTGATACTTTTACTTTGAAACAGTATCCATATAGTAAATACAAAGTATTTTCTTTTAAATACAGGACTTGTTTTTAAATATTGTGGACGGTAAGTTATTGCTACTTCCTGCCTCTGCCAAAAAGCTGTTTCGCAACCAGCTGATTTGGTGAATTCTCTATCCCAGGGGGCCCCCCATTGAGAGCATCCAGCCCCTCCCCCACGCCAACTCCTCATCTCAACGCACTCTGCACAGGGCATTGTGGGATGACATAAGAGGAGGGACCCTCATGCACAGGGAGGGGACCCTAAAATCAGGCTACTGTTTTCAGAGAAGGATGAGTGAGTGCTGCACTGATCAAAGGCCAACAAACAACCATGGCAAGGACATGGACGTGGAGACGGTACTCACTTTTTCCCCAGGTGTTTCGCCATGATTCCATCTTCTAATCTAAACCCTAGCATATAACGTCACTAAAACTATGCCTAACTCTAACGCCACAGAAATAGTAACCTCAAAACCCTGTCCGCCTGGGCGAAACACCAGCTGGGAAAGAGTGAGACCCATGTGGGGACGCCCAGGATTCGAACTCAGTTCTCCCGCATGAAAGTCCAAAAATCTTAACCACTAGACCAAAGGGATATCCCTGGACCAGGGGAGATATTAGACCTTTGAGGCCATCAGGCAGAGGCTCTGAGCCACTGCTACATCAGCACAGTGCAGTACAGGCTACTGTGTATAGCACATGCACAGGTGCATGATGAGAGGCAGTACAGTACAGTACAGTACAGACTACATAGTCCGACAGCCAATACTCTGAGTTCTCTGACAATCAATAGTCAGACAACCAATAGCCCGACACCCCAACAGCACCACTCAGTTTTTTTGTATGTAGCTACATAAGTGTCTAGTCTAAATGTTCTGATGAATTGAAAATGGTTGACCGTATTGTAATCAAGTGTAATGCTTTAAGTTTCTGGTGTCGTCCACAGTAGGCCTACATTTATATTATTTATATTGAGTTGTGCTTTCGTTTGAAATGTACCCATTCTGCATGCTGTTAATATAATACTTCAATCAATCAATCAATCAATCAATCAATCAATCAATTGAATCAATCAATCAGTGCACTGTACATGGGTTGGTCTATTTTATGTTGAAATGAAATGTGGCGCAGTTTCTTTTAATATAAATACGTATCCACATACAGTTTATGTTCTTGGCCCGCTCCTAACCTAACCATAACCTCCCATCCCATAATAAAAACAAAACATTATTGAATTGAATTGATGGATTTTTTTTAATATTAACATTAACAGTTGGTGAAGTACATTTTAAGCACAATTCAATACAAGACTGTTAACTGAGTGGACGACATCATAAAGCATTTCTACTTGTATAAAATGATTAACTGTAAAACAACACAACTACAAATATTCTCTTCTGGGAACCGACCGGGTGGAACAGCACACTTTTCAGATGGGGGGGTACTCAGTAACATATCAAGTCCCTTGGGGGTCCGACATGAAAGCATAATTATGAACCACAAAACCACCCCTCGACTCCCCTCCTCCAGCTAGTGAAATTGGTACGGTCCAATCCTTGCACCGGTGGGAAAAAAACTTGGTGAATGTGTGTGTGTTGTGTCAGTGTGTGTGCTGTAGCTCAACAGTACGGACCACATCATCACACTGAACTGATCCAAAGTGCGTGTCCATACGCCTCTGCTCTGCTCAACACAGCCATGACTGCAGTCTGTCCCTATAATGTAAAGGTGAGTTGTTGTTGTTGTTGTTGGAGACTTCTATTAAAGAAACAACGCGTTCGTTGTCTTAACTACTATACGTACTGGTTGATGCACGCATGCACGCGCGCGCACACACACATACACGCACGCACGCACAGAGTGAGAGAGAGACTTTTAAAAAGTTGTACCGTCCTATACAAATTAAGTGTATTTAAAAAAAAATATGTTTTGCCTACTTTGATGAATCCATTCAAGAGGGAGGCTAGTAGTACCTTTTTATAAGTATGTTACCTACAGCTCTGATGAGGCTTTTTGATTGACTTCATTGATTTGTCAGTTCTAATTGGTTTGGTAATTTAATTAGTTGGCAATTAAAACGTAGTTACTTAAAATGGCATCATTATATATATATTTGGAATGAAACCAAGCCATAATCTGTGCATTGTTGATCAAGTGAAGAATTGTTTATTTATCTCTGCACTCCAAACACCATGCACTGATCAAAAAGTTGGAGACAAATACATTGATGATGCATTCAGTCAGTGAGCCAGGCAGTTGTTGAGGTCTAGTAGCCTGCTACCACCACCACTCATGCAAGCGGGAATGTTTGTGTTGTGAGGAGGAGGGATTAAAACAGTCTTGAGGGGGAATTAAGGCATACAGATGGCTACTCATGTGATGAGTTTCCACTCTGCTAGACACCCCAAGACCTCTGTCTGACTGACTGATTGCAGGCCAGAGGCCAGTGTTGCCATGTCCCTTCATTATAAGTAACTTTATGCTTGTTTTTTCTGTAAAGTTGCCTGGCACGGTAGTTGCGGGTTGTGTGGTGTTTTGGGCGTAGTAGTTTCTGATTTGGGCTTCTTTCCTAATGTTCAGTGGTTCTCAAACCATTTTTATGTCAAGTCAACCCACTAATGAATTATGTTTTTGGGCATGTTTTCATAGATCTCATTGCTTATATTGCAGAATCTGGCAACAATAATGTCTGGGCTTGTTTTGAAGATGAGACAGTGTCTTGGATAAGTCTGATATGATGGACCTTCCATCACCTTCTTGTACACGTGAATGGCACTGTGGTCTTAACCGCGTAGGTACACGTGAATGGCACTGTGGTCTTAACCGCGTAATCTCATTCACTTAATTGGCAGACCCATATTGTAGGCTTTTGATCAACTGTTAAATCATGTAAGGTTATGACAGTACACCTCTATTATTTTACAGTCACCAGCCTGTATTGGGAAATTTCTAGTCTATCTCATTTAAAACGGCATTAGTGTTTCTCATGGAAAACAACTGACTCTTTTCTGAGTCAGACATACTTGTACATTGCATGTACAGTATCCCATCCATCCATCCATCCATCCATCTTCAACGGCTTGTCGGGTCGCAGGGGCAAGAGCTCCAGACTTCCCTCTCCACAGCAACATTAGCAACTTCATTCTGCGGGATCCCGAGGCGTTCCCAGCAGATTTTGGAAATATAATTCCTCCATCTCATCCTTGGTCTGCCCGGATATATTCTATTGGATATTTTTGTCTTCATGATCACCACCTGCGTTCTTGATGATGTGGTTTGGTTAGTAGGAATGTGTTATACTTATACTCACCAGGCTTTCCACCGCGGAGGAAAGCCTGGTCTGTGTTCCAAAATCGCCGTGTGAATCGGTCTGGAGCGGATGGTAATTTACGTCATGTTGTAGTCAGATTTGTAGTCATCATGCAGGAAACCACAAGGCCGAATAAGAATTCCGCCATTCATAATACTGATTCCTCCTTGAGGTTTCCTGCCTGCTGACTACAAATATTGACTACAAATATTGACTACAACGTGACGTATTTTACTGTCCGCTCCAGACCGGTTCATACACCCGAAAGGGAATGCTGCCCAGGCTAGAGGGACAGTATAGCTGTCCCTACACTTTACATTGGAAGTCTGTCATTTGAATCATTTGATAGGAGGAAAACAAACAAGATCACAAGTGACTCTAGTCTCTCCCCAGTGATATTTTGTTAAAACAAATATTACAGATATATTGTCCAGAGTCAGACCTATTTAGAATTGGTATATACATTAACAATGAATTCCAATCCTCCTGCCTCCAGTGTCTCAGTAATCCAAGTAGTGGTGTTTTCGTCAAAACACTCCCAGCTCATTCAGACCTCATTTAGGCTGATGTCATTTCAAGACCTGAGGCTGATTCTACCAATGTTTTCTGAAAAAACTCATGCTGCTCTATCAGTGGTTCTCAAACCTTTTCATGTCAAGGGCCCCCAAAATATGTAATTGACGCCCCTTCTCAAAATATTGTGTTCCAGGGACCCCCAGAAGCATAGATTTGAGTTAAAAATGTTCGCTTTATCAATATAATATTTTCAAATATTTGCACACATTTTCATGATCTTTTAAAAAATGGCAGATCTATGAGCTTGTAAATTATATTTTTGAATAGCCAAAGCATTGGCCAGTGACACAGGGCTGCTTTCCTGGTTTTTATGCGAAGAAGCAGCAGCATGTTGTCTGAAGCAGATGAGAAAGGACATTCATCAGCTGATCAAGAACATTATTACGATCGATTAATAATACTGGAATTCGATAAAATAATATAGTAAACAAGCACTAAAGCTGTATGAAACATACTCAGCCCTTTCCGAAATACATTTTGGCTCTGACTGTGATGAGCCTCTAACATAGGCTACTGGATTTTCAGGTCTGTCTCTTTGCTCCGTTGCATGGGCAGGTGAGAAGAGGCTGTGTTTAAACATGTTCTTCCTCCAGCGTTATCGTCCTGTGACTCTCTAGAAGAATCACAGTCGTATACTGTAGTTCCCACACCTTGGGTATTGGGACCGAGGTATAATGACAGGTGTGAAGCGGCTTACTATCATGTATTTTTTTCCCTAATCCGGCAGAGTGGCATGTCGCATCATGTTGCTTACGAACAAGTATGTTCACATTATGAGTGCTTAATAGCTTCTGAGACGGCAGAGCTGTAGAGAAACAGTACGTACAAAACAACAGTGGTGTATTCTTTTTTACTTAAGTAAAAGTATCAATGCATTGACTCTGTACACTTCATCCCTGTCGACTTGTGCAATATGGTCACTGGACCTCATCTAGCACTTCGGGCCACGTGCAGTAAGGACTACTATGTGCAATATGGATCTGACAATATTGAATGTCTATTCTTTATCGCTTATAATATGCTTATTGGGCGGCTGTGGCTCAGGAGGTAGAGAAGGTCGTCCAATGATCCATGGGACGGCGGTTCGAATCCCGGCTCCTCCTGTCTACATGTCGAAGTGTCCTTGGGCAAGACACTGAACCCCAAATTGCCTCCAATGAGTTGGTCGGT